>CM035417.1:54054795-54174795 GCA_020310875.1 Ceratopteris richardii | reverse complement strand
AAAAGGAATTATATGGTTTGAAGCAAGCACCATAGGTCCACATGCTTGGTAGGAGAAGATACATGCCTACTTTCTAGCACATGGTTTTGAGAATAGTCCAATTGGGAGCACCTTATATTTTAAGCATGCACCGTGTAGATGATGTACTTTTGATTATTGTTATATATATTATGATATGTTTCCCAGTGGTCCTAATGAGAAGCATATTGCTGAATTTAAAGCTGATTTGCATGCCTATTTTGAGATGTCATATTTGGGACATTTGCATCAATATTTGGGCGTTCAATTTATGCAAGTTGATGGGGTAGCTTTGTGTCAAACAAAATACATTGACACATATATTGCAATATTTTGGCCTTAAAGATTTAAAACCTATCGCCACTCCCATGGAAACAGGTTTATGGTTGAGTCTTCATGATGCTAGAGATGCACTTGATGTTATTCTCTATGAGTAGGCTGTAGGATGCTTGATTTACTTATGCATAATTCAACCTCATATTCAGTTTGCTGTCTCTCATATGAGCACGTTCATGCATTGTCCAAATGTCAAGCATTGCAAGGCAGTTAAGCGCATCTTTCGCTACATGAGTGATTCCTGGCTACTTGGAATGTTTTATCCCAAGGGGGGATCATTACCGCCAGATTTACATTTTTTTTAACTCAGACAGGGATGGCTACTATGATACTCGTGAGTGGTTTTTGCTTCATGCTGACAAAATCCCTCCTCCACATGTATAAGTATGTCTTCTAATGAAAAAGTAAGGCACACTTCATTTTCATATCTGTGCATATACATGTATTGAGGAAGACTCTTATCTCTCTGTGTCCCTCTCTACCTTATCACATTCTTCTCTCTCTCTCTCTCTCTCTCTCTCTCTCTCTCTCTCTCTCTCGGTTGCCATTGCTTTGTCCCCCATTGCTGTTGCACCAAAACCCAACACATCAGAGGTAGCATCGGGTAGAGATGGAGAGATGTTAGCAACACTATCCTTGCTGGTTGGATAGACACAGTTTTCGCTACTAGGGTTCTGAGGGGTCAGAATAGCATGGCCATGGAAATCACAGGCCTTGGAGGCAGCGTCGTGATGAAGGGTATAGTAAACTATGAATGCATACAATGCATGATTAGCTAGAATGTTCAGCTTGTAACAGGCACCACCAGATTGTAGAGCAGTCAATGCTGCCCATGTTGCTACCTTTCCCAGAGGCCCAGTCCAGTGGCTCCTGTAGCTTCTGAACATCCATGCAATCCCGCACAACCCAGAAGACCGCCTGAGATGCTATCCTTCTCACACCCCTGCTAGTAGCGTAATGGTGCAGTACAGTAAGGGGTCTACTTTTCGAGTTCATAATGGAGAAAACTAGAAACTCATCATAATGATGTGATATTATCTGATTATGCACCCAGTCTTTCTTCTTTTTCTGATCTGCATCTTGTTCCAGTCATTATGCTGAAGGAAAATCTCTGCAACGTCAAGGTCTCTTGTGCATAACAGCGATGGAGGTTTCTGATCTTGGTTCCATAGATTTAGACTGTGAACCTAAAGGAGTAGTTAAATACAAAAGATATCACTGTCAAGGATGATATTATTCAGAAGCAAATTTTATCTTGAATGTTGTGACATTCTATGTCGTTTGGTATTACCTGTGCATAGAGTAATGCGGGGACAAGAGAAGGGATGGGTTTTATCATCCTTTCACAAGGACTTGTTCGTTGTTTCTACTGTGCAACAGGAAAGTTCTGTTGTATTAGAAGCTTCAACGTTATGTACATGATTAAAGGTCAGGTAAAGGGACATGCTGCCCACACTCAGGAAGGCATACAGATGTTGCCTTTATTCTGTAAACCTGAACAGAACTTTTTTAGAACATGAGAGCCTGAGTTGTTCATGAGTACTGAACTTTGACGATGACCTTAGAGTACTCGTCACTTCCCCAGTGATGTCTCTTCAAGCTTTCATATTTGAGTTGGGGCTGCCCCTTTGTAAGGCATGCATGGGAGAAAACTGTTGTAAACACTGGGATCTTCGGAGAAGCTCAACCATTTAAGGCATTTTGCAATAGAATATCTCTACCTATAGACCTTAATTAGGTCTAAGCATGCCATGTATAAATACCTTTTTTGTAATGTTTTTTACCTATGTAATGATGGGAAGTAGACACCCTCTCATGTTGAGAGAAGGACCGTTCCCAAGTTATTTTCCAGTTGTTTTTGTATTGTTAAGTTTCTCAAGTGCCTACAACAAATCTCTACAAACAAGTACAAGTCAAACAACAAAACAAAGGATGGAGTAAAAAACAAACAAACAAACAAACAACAACAACAACAACAACAACAAAGGAGCTTTTAAATGACTTAGCAAAGTTAACGTAGCAAAGGAGACAAATGAAAAAGAAGAAGCTGAGTCAATTTCACTTATGATGATGTGCTGTAAAACATCCCCTTTTGTACCATCCTCATTTTTATAGGGAAGGATTTGTACCACCCATGAATTTGTTGAAGGAAGGATATAGACATTGTACCACCTTCTTTGTACATGGGAAGGGAACATATTTTGGTACCACCTTAGCTTAGTTCCGGGGAAAGGATAGTTCCCAAAGAGCTACTTGTATAATCAAGCTTAAGGGGGGATTGTTGGAGATGAGCTTTCTTTCTCTCTATGTGAACACCCTCTAGCAAAGAAGGAAATCATATCTTATCCCTCTCTTTCATTTCTATTGGACAAAATCCCTCCTCCACATGTATAAGTATGTATGTATTCTAATGGGAAAGTAAGGCACACTTCATTTTCATATCTGTGCGTATATGTGTATTGAGGGAGACTTCTCTCTCTCTCTCTCTCTACCTTATCACCTTCTTCTTCTCTCTCTCTCTCTATATCTCTCTCTACTTCATCACCTTCTTCTTCTCTCTGTGTCTCTCTCTACCTTATCACATTCTTCTCTTCTCTCTCTCTCTCTCTCTCTCTCTCTCTCTCTCGATCGCCCTTGCTGTTGAGCCAAAACCCAACATTGTGGTGCTCCTCCTTGGTGTAAGTGGTGCTCTAGTGGTAGGGAAGACTGTTGGAAGTCAATGTACATATGGTCCACTTCGAGCAAATTCACAGTTTGGAATTAGCATTTTTTATAAAGTTTGGGTAAAACTTTTTTACGCTAGATAGATAAAGCTTTGGCGAGAGCTATCTAGTGGTATGCTTCATTTCTTCATCAGAGGTCAGAGTTGGGAGAAAAGTCAAACCCTAATTCAGCCCAAAATGGAGGAAGAACATTTTTTGAAGGACCAAACTTAAAATCAGCTAGGACATTATGTCAGCATGGCAAAAAGCAACTTTAAAATAGCGATCAACTTAAAAGCAGCCAAATTTAGCAATGGTTTTAAATTAACCAACCAAAAGCTTAAAAAATTGCGATCGCAGATTTTAGCCTAGAAATCAGATTTTTTCGAAAAAAAATAGCGCAAGCTTTATTTAGGGAGGCTAAAACTATATAAGCAGGTTATGGGCACACTATTTTGACATCTTGGAGCAAGAGTTGATTCTTACTTGTGTCAATTTTGGAGTTCTGAAGCTTTGGAGGTGAAGGAAGGTGAAGGAGAGGCTACTCTCTTGGAGCAAGGAGTCTTCTACAAGGTGGTGGAAGCTATCTTTTGTAAGTTAGCCTTATATTCTGTATTTAGGGTTTCTGAACCCTAATTTCAGAATTAGGGTTTGCTGATTTTCAGATTTGTTGCACTTTCTTGTGAGATTAGGTTTACTTCGGTTCTCATTCGCTTCACACACACTCAGATTATAACAGCATAATCTGAAATTTTGTATCATCGTCTTCTTGGCTATTCTTCATTTAGTGAGTGCACCACATCATATGGTTGAGTAGTACTCCCATGTTGTAATTCAACCATCTATATCTAGTGAGCAAGCATTTTGCTTACGTTACTTATCCTTGTCTTAAGATCTCTTTCTTTCTATCTCTCACATATCATCTTGATTAATTAAGTGTGCATGCTCAAAGGTTTTTAGTATTGGAAGATCGTGGGGCCCCAAATTCCAACACTTGGTATCAGAGCATAATTGACATACACACTTAGTTAAGATGAGTGAGTATAGAATTGAGATTGAGGACAAGTTGGATGGATCATCTAATTATCCCATGTGGAGTTTCATGATGATGAATTTGTTAGTGACAAAGGATTTATGGAGTATCGTCAATAGATCCTTAACAAGACCAAGACGAGAAGGCGAAGAAAAGTATACAACAACTTCAAGAGGTACTAGTGTTGCAATCACAGAACCAACTGAAGAAGAGGTAACCACTTCTACATCCAGAGTCACAGGTAGATCTTTACCTAGAGTTCCTCCTACTGAAGATCAAGAAAGATTGGATGCTAGAGATGCTTTAGCACCCTCATTCATAGCAATGAGTATCAAGAAGCATATTCTACCATAGATCTGATCTTGCAGAAGTTCCAGACAAGCTTGATTGAAGCTTGAGAATCTTTTTCAGAGCAGAAATCCTGCTAGGAAAGCTCACTTGAGAAGACAACTAGCAAATACAAGGATGAAGGCTGGTGAGTCAATACAAACCCACATTACGAAACTCTTTGACTTGAGAGATCAACTTCTAAATGTAGGAGTTAAGATATCTGATGAAGAAATGGTAAATACGCTGATTAATTCACTTCCTATCTCATATCTTTCTTTTATAACGACTCTTACCTTTACCACAAGAGATAGAGAGGTTACATTTGAAGAGTTAGAGTTCTTGTTACTTCAAGATGAAGATCAGTTAAAGGGAATGGAAGAGAATAAAGAAGCACTTTTATCTTCATCAAAGGGTAAAAAGAAGAAGAAGGATAAGAAGGAAAAGCAATCCAAGATGGAAAGTAAGTCCTCTTTACCTTCTACTTTAGATTCTGTTTCTACTACATCTAAAGAGAAGTCTTCTAAAAAGAAGGAAGCATTATGTCACTATTGCAAGAAACCTAGACATTTCATAGCATTTTGTCAGAAAAAGATTGCAGCAGAAGATGATAAAAAAGGGAAATCTCAAGGTGATTCTTATGCTTGTATCACCATTGAGGAAGTAGCTTTTGATCAGGAAGCTTTACAAGTTCTTTTAGCAGATCCTTGGATATTTGATTCAGGTGCTACTAAGCATATCATAGGATGCAGAGAAGTATTTTCTTCTCTTTCATATCTTCAGTTAGAAGAGTTACTATTGCAGATGGCAATGATTTGGATGTTGTGGGAATAGGTACAGTAACCCTAAAGTCAAGAGAAGGTGGTAATTTTCAGATTTCAGATGTTTTATATTTACCTGACATGAAGAAGAATCTGCTATCTATATCTGCATTTTTAGATGATGGTTTCAAAGTTGTATTTGAGAGAGATCTTTGTAAGATCTTGTCACACAAAGAAGAGAAGTGTATTTTGCAAGGTTAGCATAGAGGAGGGATTTTTATTTTGTCAAAAATCATTCAGGCATATGCTGTAAAATCTTCATCACCGGTGAAAGATATGAAGTTATGGCATGAAAGATTTGGACATATTAGTTTTGGAGCTCTCAAGAGTATCAAGGACATAGATATGGTTGAGAGTTTACCCTCATTCGAGCTACTAGATGATTCAGATATATGTGAAGGTTGTCTTCAAGGTAAGATGCATAAACTACCTTTCAAGAAACATGGTCATATTACAGCTACCAGGAAATTGCAGATAATACATTCAAATGCGAATGGACCTATGGGAGGAGACTCTATTCAAATGCGAATGGACTCTATGAGAGCAGACTCTTAGAAGTGAAAGAGGTGGAGAATATTTGACAGATGAGTTCCAGACATTTCTAGAAGAAAAAGGTATTATTCAACACCTTACTATTGCTTATACTCCTCAACAGAATGGTGTTGCAGAAAGTTATCTAGGATGGTTCTTACCCATGGAATTCCCCTTATGTCTCCATGAGTAGATCTAAGCTATGTGATGCACAAGGTGTCCATTTGATTTTGGGATACATATCCTCAACCATACGCCCTATGGACACACAGTTAGCCCCATTGTCGGTCACAACTTGCATTACATTTTCACTCCCCACGTCTTCAATGGCTTTTGGAACATGTGAAAATATGAATTGGCCAGTAACCACGGTGTCAGGTGCATGTACAGGTATGGCACGTAAGAACATTGTGCCCTTGCATGAGGAAACAAGAATGTTGTAAACATTCCTCTTCCTCATGGTTGGTCAATTTAGTAGACTCTGTTTTCGGTGTAGAGGCCTCTGCAACAACCATTCCGGCCTCTTTCTTCTTTGCCTCTTTAGCAACCAGTTTTGGACAACTCTTAATAACATGATCATTTGCTTTACAATATTTGCAAAACAGTTTCTGCTTTTCTGATTTCTTCTCATCTTTATCTTCCTTCTTCGAATGTGCAGAATTTACAGATTTCTGCTTACTAGTAGAAGAGCTCCATTTTCCTTTGCCCTTCTGACTAGCCAGGAAAGCTTGATCTGCAACACACATAATAGACGTGTTTTGCCTAGAGTGGTCTTTCTACAACAAAACAGAAACTAACTCTTCAAAATGTTAAGGCATTTGGATTGCCTTTCATCATGAAACGAAGGGTAGAAGCAAAACTCTGATATGAGTCAGGAACACCATTCAGAACAGTCTGCACAAGACTTATCTGTAGAAATCAACTGTTCCTTCAAATCCTTGATCTTTGTCAAAAAACTATCCAATTGTTTTCGGAGGTAAGGAACACGAGCCTCATTCCTAACCTGGTACAACGTGGTAAGTGTATCCCAAGCATCCTTAACTGTTTTGCAAGAGCGAATGTGAGGAGTAATGACACGTTTGACAGACAAAGCTATCAATGCATGTGCTTTGGCATCTCTGCGATCCCAATGAATTTGCTTTGCAGTAGGTACAACAGAAACCGTAGCACGAATAGGAATATGCAGAATATCATCATCTTCGTCACCTTCTACATCAGCTTCAGTACCTGTAGTTGTAACAGTTGCAGGTGTGATATGACGTTTTTCAACACCCTGCACAATGTTCCACAGTCCTTTTGTAACTAATACATGTCGCATCATATAAACCCATAACGGGTAGTTTGTACCATCCAACTTATCCTCAACTGCCAACGTACGGAATACATCACTGCTTTCAGCCATGGCTGGTGACTAAAATACCTTGATGCAGAAAATTGACTGTATCTCAAAAAGTTGAACATAACTGCCCATATGAATTCTGCTAAACTTGTATCAGACTTCGAGACGCTTATATTGGTGAACCGAAACTGGTATATAACTTTGGCACAAAAAGACGAAATAGCTTGCATAAGTGCTGTGATAGTGTGTTCGGAGGCTGAAACGAGCTCAGATCGCGATTTCGGCACGACAGAGCGAAGTAGTTTTGATCTTTGAAACAGCTTGAGTATGCTCACCAAATTTCATGCGATTTTGAGATTGCAACCGGAGAGGTGTAGACGACGCCCTAGATGAAAAGGCGACCTGCTCTGATACCAATTGTTGGAGTATGCGGAAGCATGTGAACAACACAAGGAAGAAGAAGAAGCTTGGAGCACAACACACAATACCGAATGTATTATCACTAGAATGTACAAAGATAAGTAGCCCGTTAGGGCAATAGACGTATATACAAGCTGGGAGAAAAAATTCTCCTATTTATTGCAGTAAAAGAGTAGCAAAGATAGCAAAAAGAAGGTATGAACCAAGCTCTGGTACCAGTTGTTGAATGTTAGGACCTTGTTTAGCTTAAAGTACTCCAATAATAGTCAATGTCCTAAACTTTGAGCAGACTTGGTCAGTATTGAGAAACAGTAAACCGAAGGATTTTGTAGGATTTAAAATTTGAGCCTTTACACGTGCTGGAGAAGATTCCCAAAAACTATGTATACACTAGTGACTGGACAAACAAGGAAAGATGATCCTTTTTTCCAGGCTTCCTTTTTTATTAGTAGATATGCAGGGAAAAAAAGGATATCTCCCTTCTTACTTGTTTGAAGATACACAAGGACCACGGTAGCCAGCCTTCAAAGATCGTACTAGAATTGACTCATCAGTGATACAAATTCTATTTATAGACTACAATGTAGTTTGATTGTCACAAGTGAAACGAAGCTTTATTTGCGAAACCTGGGAACTTTCTAAGTGCTTTTCAAGATTTTTATGTTTTCTAGGTTCAGTAATCTATTAACTGATAACTAACTTAAATCCAGTTTTAGCTTTTTTACGTAGAATTTGAGCTTTTAAAAGCTGATTCTGCTTTCAAATAAAAAAAAAAACTTAAAAAAAAAAACCCCTATTTTTAAAAGCCCTAAATTTGAGGATAATATAAACATGAGAATGACGTTTGATTTGTATGCTTAAGATGATGCTGATACTCTTTGGATTTAAAAAATATGTGACTTTTGATCCCTTGGCTCATCTGACAAGCTAGGAGTGCAGCTATTTTTTACAGAAGTATTATGTTTACAGATGCTTTGCCCATCAAGCTTACCAGTACTTGCAGACATGTATGTTATCCTCTTACAATGTGGAAATTTAGGCCAAAAAAATTGATTTATAGTTCTTTTTACAGCTTGGTAAAAGAGATTTTCTCAAAAATGTTATGTATATACGCATGTGTGTGTGTGTGTGCATGACGCACATGCATGCATGGAAAACTACACAGACAAGTCACTGTCATAAGTAAAGCTCCAGGGAGTCCTTCCCTGGTACCTTCTCTGCCTTCCCTACACCCCCAAAACCCAACATATCCGCCATGCATGTTTGGCCGCTATTTCCAAAGATATCATGTATATTGTTGTTTAAGCCCATCAATGGTGCCCATATCCCATACATCAACACTTATTGACATGCATATGCATGTTTATAATCTCACTCAAGTACATACATAGACATAAGTTTCCAGACATGTTTTCTGTGTTTGCCTTAAAGTCCAATTACTTGTTCTGGTTTCCAGTAAGTTTGTGAGTAAAACTGAAACTGTGTCCTCTAAGTTTCAAGCACGTGAATTATTATATGGATTTGACTCTTATTTATCTTTTCTTTGATTTGTTTATTATGGAAACACTAATTGCTTTTATTTCCAAGTTGCAGGTATGCATAGTATCTGGTTATGGTGGCCTGGTGGATATTATTTCAGAGTTTGGAAGCCATATTAGTACTTTCCGTTGCAAGTAGGCCTTGTAAGGTTATGCGATTGTTATTTGGTACTCTCATTTCACCAGTTAGGTTAAAGGCTAGAACAAATTCTCTCTCCCCCCCTTTTTTTTTTTCGGGAAGGAACAGTTGAGAAATGTTGGAATCTCATTGGGGAGTCCTGCAAAGGGAAAAATATAAATTCCTGAAAAGGAGACAGATTTAGTAGTTAGTATTAAATATGAGGTGGCTGGACTTTGACAGTGTTCATCGTACATGATTTTTGAACTGCAGACAGTGTGAGTGGACTTTCTATAGGATTGCATGTACATCTGTCTAGTGTGAAAGGAGGGGTGTCGGCTATACACATGTATTTCATTCTATGTTGCAGCTTCCGAAACTTTTGACTCAAAATAGAATGTGAATTTCCAAAACTGTGCTAAGTGGGCTGATGGTTCTATTATAGGGAGGATAACGGTATAACGCAATTTCGTTAATTATAAATGTCTCTGATTATCGGATTGCTTAATGCATATTTCCATGATAACAGGCTTATGCACACATCTGCACGTGCCTATTTCATCAATACAGTAGTAAAGAAAGCTCTTACTGGTCGATATCATAAGATAATCACCTGGTTGCTGGTCCCCGAGTCCCAAAGAGTTGATTGCAAAGTCCAAATACTTTGCAATCTAGGAAAAGTTTAGAGAGTAAAATAATCCATGCAATGTATATTCTGATTGATTGCACATCTTTCAGACTTAGAAAAAGTAGAAAATGCTGTTATAATTCATATGGTTCTTTTTATAAAACTTCTATTTGAAAGCGGGACAAATGCTCCACATACTTATAAAACTACGTGGGTGTAGAATCAATCAAGTTTCATATGCGTAAGTGGTGGTCACTCTTACAATCCATAATGCTTTTATAGAGAACTCTGCGAGTGCATTCGAGGGAGGTTTTGTCGGGACAACGTTGGAGCCAGGTTTTCTCACAGGGCCAGTGTTGGTTTTTGACGGCCGTATTGCCCGTTTTAGGCATTTTTTACCGTAAAATAAGGTCAAAATTTTGAGTAGACCTTCAAAAAATACATTAAAAACATCAAATACAGGTATCATATCCAGATAGCCTTCAAAATTGAAGGGCAAGGTAGACCGTCAAAATACAACACTGCACAGGGCATCTCCTTTGAATGTGTGCTTGAGTTCCGTGTGATCATATTTTGCAGGTTTTACATCCTTCCAATGTTGTCTAGACACTGACAACGTTGGAGCCAGGTTTTCTCACATGGCATCTCCTTTGAATGTGTGCTTGAGTTGTGCTAAACACCAAATCGCCTCTCGAAGAGTGCTTAGTTCTGTGTGATCAGATTTTGCAGGTTTTACATCCTTCCAATGTTCTCTAGACACTGACGCCTGAGAGTTGTGATTGCCGAAGCTCTTTGAACTTATTCTAATGTCAACCGAAGCATGGGTCTACAATGGATCTTCCATCTTCTATAGAGCTACTATTGGATGTTCGCCTCACTGTCTAGATCTTAGATATCTTCCAGTGTGCTTTATCCCTTCCATGTGTAGCTGTCCTTCCATTTGCAACTTTTTCCAACCATTAGTACAGTGCTCAAGCATCCTGATCTCTCTTCCCCCCCTCCCCCGGGGGCCACATTAAATAAAACGTTCTTATCTTACGTTTTAGTCGAATCCATTATTCTTGCCACATCATGAATTTTGAGTAGATATCGACAGTAAATAATCTTAGATAGAATTGGTCCTTTTCTTTCGATTTCTTAGATTCCCTTCGTGGAGCCTTGCTTTACTTTTCTTTCATCGACCATTTAAGGTCATCAATCTCTATGGTCAAAAGGATTATTGTAAGAGGGCAGGCATGTCTAGTATTACATTCCAACGCGAATGAGTATGAGAGTTCACCATTATGCTAACTTTGCTACTATTTTGTCCTAAGTGTGGGTAAAATCTTGATAAAGCCATTGCTTGGATCGATGTCAAAGAATGATTGATGGTGATAATGTGATCGTCCCTTGTCAATGTGAAGATCTCTCAAATTTTTTTTTATATACATAATTTTATAAGAGGGAAGTTCGGCTGAAGCCTAATCTCTCTTTGCTTGAATTGAGCCGGCCCACAACTGTTTTGTCGTAGAGACGGTTTGAACCCTCGCCCCCGCCTCAAGAGGCAAAAGGCCCAACCAAACAGCCTAACATGCACGGATATCTCTCAGTTTTTTGGTAAGAACATCTAAGATCCATTAATTGTTATAAATCAACCTTGGGTGACTCTTTTCTTTCAACGGTTTCTTTCTAGATATGTTCCATTGCATGGCATCTTGATGGATTCTTGATACCATAGGGTCTAGATGGAGCCAACGTTGCTTTAGCCTTGAGAATATTGTCTTAAATGCTTCTCTTTAGAGGATAATGGTTGTCAAGGTTAGTTCTTGCAAACCTTTATCTAGACGTTCAAAAATTGTAATCTAAGTTGGTAGAGATAACGTTTAGGTCAAAGTTTGTGTTCATTAGGCAACATAGTTTCTTGAGGTTTGACCATGAGAACCATGATTCTTTAGAAGCATTATGTGTTTTGGAACCTACTTATGATGCTCCCATTAGAGATTTTCATCATTTGAATGCCCTCTTCTTTCCTTTGCCTTGTGTTGTCGAGGTTCCTAACCATAGTAAAATCTCAAAGAACCACCAATCAAGTTGTAGAGCTTGATCATAGAGCTTCAACATTGAGGGGGTAAACGCAGATATGGAAGATTGGTTGTTTCCACTTAAAGGCTGATGCATTCGTTGTTAGTATTGGAAATGCACTCACCCACCATGTGTTTCCATGAAGACGTTAATTCAAAGACCATGTTGATTCTACCACTTGCAGTGTCGAAAGAAAACTAGTAGTGAGATGGAGACTTCCCATGTCCCCGTTTCAAGGTTTTTCCTACGTTTTTTACCATTGGAAGTACATAATTTATGGCAACAAGGCGTATGCTCTTAACCATTATTTGACTGCCATTTGCTTATTCTTGCTGGTAACATTCTGGCACCTAGATTGGTAGATGCGGACCATAGAATCACTTGAAGATACCCAGATGAAGCAGCTTCAGCATGGAAGTAGACGGGATTTCTTAAATTGTTTGAATTGAGATATCGTTAAATGGGAACATCTCTATGGTTTGGTAACCTATGTTGGCTTGAAATATCCACGTTGAAGTAGCTTGTAGTACGGGCGATTTAAAATTACTTGAAGGATGTCAAAAGCGAGATCTATAGAAACATGCTTGGTGAAGCGCTTGAATCAATCAAGGTCTCGTGACATGAAACATTTCATAGCATTTGCTTTGAATGCTCATCCGCTTCTGATGCCATAAAAGTATACGACTTGCTTTTGGCCTAGCGAACATTCAAATCACATAATCTACCTCACTATCATTTCAAACATCTTTCCCTACTCCAGCACGCCAACTCAAAATTTTGAGATGCGTGTCAATCGTTTTTTGAATACTTGTGAAAATAAAGATGTCAAAATGTGGACTATCTACTTCAGGTTTCATGTAGGACATTAGCTATTGAAGGCGCTTATTCCGAATCTATTTTGTTATGCTAGATTTGGATTTCTTGTATGAAATTGACCATTCTAAGTTTTTGCTTTATTTGATGGCTAGTTATGTCATTTCTCACGGTCAGTGTTCGATTTCTGTCTCAATATATTTATATTACGAAAATTGAGCATTATCTATCATGTACCAGAATGAATCTAGGCATCGTAGTTTCTCTAAGCTTGATTGTATCTCCTCTAATTAGATATTCAACTCAAATTGATAATTACGATTCCTTAATCGAGAACAGCAATCATGAGGGAAAACATTTTGAGAGAAGAGAGAACTCATTTGGGTGTTGATGTGAAGGAGTCTTAATTGGAAAGTTGTCTAGGTTAGTTTCACCACATAGAACCCAAAACTATAGGGTGATAGATATATGAACCACTAAATTCAAGTGATGCAATAAAATGGCATTGATAAGTAGAACATGATATTATTTTGAAGAACATCCTTGCTTATATGTTATCCAAGTTTACTTTGTTAATCAATTGGTCCGAATAAACTAGCTTTTAAACCACAAGTTAGAATTTGGATACTAGCATGTGTATTTTTTTTCCAAAATAGTCTTCAACTCAATATATCGTTGTCCAATTGGTGTGTGGACATGGAGTCAACTAAAATGACATGCTTCGTTTGCTTTGATAATAATTATAGGTGGAGAACTTGAGATATATTAAAAAGGAGTGGTACCAATGGTGAGAGTCCAATAACTGAAATGAAGGATCAATTGAAGCATTGTGAATTTTATAACTCATATGCAACAACAATGACCACAAAATGCATGGTGCCATCTAGATGTCAAGAAGAAACTCCATTCTTGTTGCTTAAAAATGATTAAACATTAAGGTAATATACAACTTGAACTTCAAGTAATTTTTTATATGGAATTGTACACCATAATATCTTTCCACACAGGAATTTATTTTATATTGACATGTAAGTTACGTGACATATCTTTATACAAGCATGCTCCTTATTGAATATGTCTCTTATCAAAATGTTTTTGGGTGTATATGTTATTCATACATCTTGTTAGACTCAAGAAATGATAAGTAGGAGATGGTTGAACCACACCCTAAGACGGAGGGTAAGGAAGTAATCCTCAACCATGGCTTTTGGGGCAAATGGTTAACCCACTAGACTCTTGATGGGAAGGTTATGAGTTCAATTCCCCTTGGATACAACAATTGCTATCAAAGCCTAGGAAATGGGCTTGGGCTTTCCACAATGTTCATGGGCATCCAATGACCTCTAGAAAAGGTGCTTGGTTGCTTTGTATGTGAAATGATACAAAAAAGTATCACGCTGTCGAGAAGATGGCACACGGTTGGTGGATCAGTTCAATCGCCAAGTCCAACGGCGCACGCAGGGTGCTTCAAGCAACTCAGGTGGTGGAATGGAGACTCAAAGAGATAATGAAAACTTAACAAAATTGATAAGATCACTTACAAGACATACCATCATATGGGAGAAAGAAGATTGATTCATAATAAGTGTCTATACAATTCTAATGAAAATTATGAAAGATACGAGTTACCAATTCATAATTGATCATAATGTTGTCAAAATAATAATCTTCAAAAAGCCTCCACTAGGTATATGTGTAGAGCCTTCTCTTCATAAACTTCAACCTTCATGTCCTTCAACTCCTCCTAATCTCCATCTCCTCCAAGTATGCAGAGTCCTCCTCCTTCACCTTGATCTCCTTGAGAGCTTCTTGAATGAGTGTCCCCTTGAGTTAGTCTTGAGTTGGTCCACTGAACTATGAGCCAAGGATCTTCTTTTATAGTATTGTATCCTCCTCCAAAAGCACTTCTAAAAGCTACGTTCGCTAAATAAAGCATGATCACAAATTTGCTATCGGCGAAAAACGAAAACTCATCGCGACAACAACCACCAAAAGTTTTTTTGATAGAGGAAAAAAGATTCTCCACACGCTGAAGTTGTTGGGACTCGTACTCAGATCAATTATTCGAAGGATATTTCTTCTACCCACGTTGCCATCATAGTTTTCTTATAAATTTGTTACAAAATATAATCTATATTCGTGTTGCGCCCGTCTATGCTTTGTTTGAAGTTCTATTCAATAGATAAATATGTGCACGCTCGTTTGAAGATGGAGCTTTGGTTTCACACTAATAATGTTTTGGGTTCACATGGATGAACAATTATGGGTTCATATGGATAAAAGAGATGGACTTTGTATGGAGGATTTTCACACATATTAATTGTTATGGGTTCACTCCATAATACAAATAGTAGGTTCAGGGTTCATAATCAGTGTGGTTGTATACATGTGCGCATGAGCATATAATGGGTCTCATAGACAAGAGTTTACACATTTTTCTCGCTCTTGTCAATCAATTATCAGAAGTCGATTGCTTTTCTTGTCATGATCATTTTGCTTTTCAATTTCACCCATAAATGGGTTTGGCTTCAAGGGAATGTAGATATGGAAATCTCTACGACATTCGTCCCTACTAAACCTGCACATCATCGTCGATGGGCCAATCTTTAAATTAGTTTTCTGCTTCAAATATAAACTGACATTTCATAGAAACATTTAATCTTGAATTCACGTGTCAAGTGCATGGGAAGATAAAAAATGTGCCTATGCAAGGCCATATAATGTAGCCCTATCAATTGCATACTTTGAAAATGCATGGTAAAAAAGTGGTGCAAAAGATAAGGTATTTGACATTTGTTGACAAGGCATGTGCGCTCACTTTCATACATTTCATGTTTTTATACATAATTCCTTTCCATCACTCAAAGTGCATGGGTAAAGCTCAAAATGTGCCTTGATGCAAGGCCATATAATGTAGCCCTTTCAATTGCATACTTTGGAAATGCATGGTAAAAATATGGTGTAAAAGATAAGGTATTTGGCATTTGTTGACGAGGCATGTGCGCGCACTCACATACATATCAATGTGCATATACATCAATCCTTACAATCACTTTGTGTGCATAGGTAAATCTCAATACGTGCCTAAATGCAAGGTCATGTGGTGAGACCCTACCATGCATACTTTAAGTGCATTTTTCATAAAATCATGGTGCAAAAGAGGCAAGAGGATATCGATGATGAGGTACTTCAGAATTGTTGATGACTGTTTTTAAATTGGATGTCGGATTTTTTTTTCTTTTTTTTTTTACAAGTGCAAGTAGATTGTGAAGGCTAAAGAAATAAACATATGTATATATACATTGGTTTATGCATACTCTAAGTGCACAATAGAATCAATATAGTGCTATCAATGGAGAGTAGAAGAAGAATACTAAAAATGCATTAAACACAACACTCAAGTCTCACTCCTCAATCAAATAAATCTCTCAAATCACTCAAACATGCTCAATAATCTTGACCATCGTTATTATCAAAGAAAATAAAATTTTGAAGAAGCATGTTCCTGTCTCATAAAAAACATCAAAGATTAGTACTGAAAAAGAAACATGCTTTACATATCATCCTCACTACAATTTCTCTTTTAATATCCTATCTATGGATCTCTTCATGGTTGATCTTCAATATCTACAAAACAGACTCTCAAAACACATTAGTAGAAATTTTGGAACTTGACAAAAGGATTTTCTTTTTCATCAAAATTTTCATGTAATATTAACTTGTTATTTTTCTTTTTCAAATCCAAAGGAACAAAAGAATCTGAAAAGTGGATCTCAATTTGTTTCACAATTTTATCAACAATTCCTCCTACTTTGGTCTGATCTTCATGTTCATGATTTGATGTACTTTCTTGGTCATTTTTCGAACTTATATTTCCATCATCTTCTACTTCTTCAATCTCGTTGTTTAGAATATGATTGTATTTTGCTTCCAAAAAAGTTTTAATCTTTTCAGGATCAGAAATCTTATCATTATACAAAAACTTTGCATCAAGTTGGATATAGGTTGAGCCATCTTCCTTAGTTTTAACTTTAATTAACTTTTCATGATCTTCATTATTTGGTTGTAAATGTTGATTTAAAAGTTTCTCAAATCTTTCTGTATCTATGTGTAGTAATTCATCTTGATTCACACTTATGGAGTCCTCATGTTCATTTTGACTATTTTCTTTATTGTTAATATCATGGCTCAATTGAGCTTTTGAAATTTCCACTTTCTCTTGATAAAAAAAAATTTCATTTTTGAGGAGCTTTGGATCATATACTACATAGTATTCATCATGTTTCTTTTTCAATTGTATTGATTTTTCATATTCTTGCTCATCCTCTTCCAATCTTTCTTGTAGAATTTGTTCAACTTTTTGTTTATCCAATTTGATTTGTTAACTTCCCTTTTCATCAAAAAGTTTAACTTGGTTGTCATTTCGTATCATAGTTTCTTGTTCAAAATATTTCTTATCATCATATCTCTTTGTTCTCCATTGTTTTCTAAATGATCTTGGCTTAGATTTTGTTTGATCAAAATATTCTTTAATTCCACCTCTTCCTAAATTCAAGTGTAAAGGTAAACAATTATGATAATCACATATTTTTTGTTCAATTTCAAGTACCAACTTTTGTCTGCATGCTGATTTGATCACACCAAAAACATCTAATAGGTCGATTATGGACTCTATATGTTCTTCTATGTAAAGTGCTAGGAGTAAATCTTCTATGGTCAGGTAAAGGGCTTTGTTGAATACAATGTGTAGATATATTTTGAACTTGAACTTGATGTTCATAGTTACACTTGCATGTTGTAATTTCTTTCACTTGATTCAATAGACTATCAATACTTTCTTTCACACTTGAAATTTCATAGCTAATAGTTTTGAATGTTGTAATCTTTTTCACATGATTTGATAAATTATCCATACTTTCTTTCAAACTTGAAAGTTCATAGTGAACAGTTCCATCTAAATTACCAAACTGTGTAATTAATGAACTAATAACCTCATTAACAAATGGAGTCATCATTGTAATACATGAAATTATTGAGTCAATCTTTGAGTAAAGTTTTTCATCAATTATTCGTGACTCCATATCTTTGAATTGTTCATCATATTTTGGAGACTTCTTTTCAATCAACACTTCCATGCTAGAACCTATATCTTGTGTGGTGTGTTTTGCAACACCCTTTTTGCCCATTGTTCACTTATGTAATGAATGTAAAAGTAAAGTATGAGTACCTGGATTTGTCTTGAAGAAGAGGTTTCAATGTATCAAAATGTGAAAATATAAATTTGTAGCAGCTTCGATTGATGACAAGGGTGAAGTGAAGAGGATAAGATACTTGCAAGTTTCCGTAGAGGGACTCACAAAATGTTGTTCAAGCTACTGCTCCCAAGGATGAAGAAGCAACCACAATTCTGTAATGTATATGTTTGCAATGCAAAACAATGTAAATTTATGTACCTGAGATGGAGTGCCGTTTTTTCACGTTGGGTTCAAATGTCGAGAAGATGGCACACGGTTGGTGGATCAGTTCAACCGCCAAGTCCAACGACGCATGGAGGGTGCTTCAAGCAACTCAGGTGGTGGAATGGAGACTCAAAGAGATAATGAAAACTTAACAAAATTGATAAGATCACTTACAAGACATACCATCATATGGGAGAAAGAAGATTGATTCATAATAAGTGTCTATACAATTCTAATGAAAATTATGAAAGATACAAGTTACCAATTCATGATTAATCATAATCTTGTCAAAATAATAATCTTCAAAAAGCCTCCACTAGGTATATGTGTAGAGCATTCTCTTCATAAACTTCAACCTTCATGTCCTTCAACTCCTAATCTCCATCTCCTCCAAGTATGCAGAGTCCTCCTTCTCCTTCACCTTGATCTCCTTGAGAGCTTCTTGAATGAGTGTCCCCTTGAGTTAGTCTTGAGTTGGTCCCCTGAACTATGAGCCAAGGACCTTCTTTTATAGTATTGTATCCTCCTCCAAAAGCACTTCTAAAAGCTACGTTCGCTAAATAAAGCATGATCGCAAATTTGCTATCGGCAAAAAAGGAAAACTCATCGCGACAATAGCGGCCAAAAGTTTTTTTGATAGAGAAAAAAGATTCTCCACGCGCTGCAGTTGCTGGGACTCGTACTCAAATAAATCATTCGAAGGATATTTCTTCTACCCATGCTACCATCATAGTTTTCTTATATGCTTGTCACAAAATATAATCTATATCCTTCCTCCGTCCGTGTGTGCTTTGTTTGAAGATCTATTCAATAGATAAATATGTGCGCGCTGGTTTGAAGATGGAGCTTTGGTTTCACACTTATAATGTTTTGGGTTCACATGGATGAACCATTATGGGTTCATATGGATAAAAGAGATGGACTTTGTGTGGAGGGTTTTCACACATATTAATTGTTATGGGTTCAAACTATAATACAAATAGTAGGTTCAGGGTTCATAATTAGTATGGTTGTATACATGTGCGCATGAGCATATAATGGGGTTCATAGACAAGAGTTTACACATTTTCCCCGCTCTTGTCAACCAATTATCAGAAGTCGATTGCCTTTCTTGTCATGATCATTCTGCATTTCAATTTCACCCATAAATGGGTTTGGCTTCAAGGCAATGTAGAGATGGAAATCTCTACGACAACACATTGCTCTGAGAAGTTAGCCCAATAAAGATTAGAGTGTATCTTCCAATCCATAGGTCAGATTTAGACATGGAAGGTACTATAGGAAAGCTCTCAAAATGAACTTTCCCATGGAAAGACTAGATTGAGGGTCCAAGATATCTATCATGTGTGAGAACGAAGTTCAAAATATTGAGGTTGAGAACAAGGGCTCAAGATACCAAGGTTGTGAACAAGAAAGTTCAATATACCAAGGTTAAGAGCAAGGTTTCAAGAGGCCAAGGTTGAGAACAAAAATTTTCAAGAGATTGTGCAAGGTTGAGGACATCAATTCAAGGGGAGATTTGGGGTTGATCATTGAGGATAGTGATCTCTCGAAGGGGAAGAGAGTATTAGACTCAAGGGGATGGTTGAACCACACCCTAAGAGGGAAGTTTAGGAAGTAATCCTCAACCATGGCTTTTCGGGCAAGTGGTTAGACAATCATATTCCTAACTAGTAGGTCATGAGTTCAATTCCCCATGGATCCAACACATCTACACATGCTTACCCTTCTAATGTCGCGTAATTATATCAATTTTCCTATTTCTTACCTTTATGTGAAGGTAGTTTCCAAAATAATTCACAATGTGGAAAACTATTATATTTTATGAGCTATAAATGATTTTGCATTATACATAAAATTCTTTGATAAGTGTTGTTATATTTAGGGAGTGATATGTGTGAATACACTAGGACCATGGGGGTACTTTTTTCTCTCTTTAGGAGGTTTTTTCCCTCGACTTCTATATATGCCTATAACACTAACTCGGTCATATATCTTTGTACATTTTCTCTTGGTAATACATTCAGTAGTGTGTGTTGTGCTCCAAGCTTCTTCTTCCTTGTGTTATTCGTGTGCTTTCGAAAACCTCAAATTGTAACAATTGGTATCATAGTAGGTCACTGCTCCATCTAAGGCATCATCGACACCTCTCCAATCACAGTCTCAGAATCGCATGAAATTTGGTAAGCATACTCTAAGCTCATTTCGGCCTCTGAATGCACTATCACAGTGCTTGTGCAAGCAATTTTTATCTTTTTGTGCCAAAGATATATACAAGTTTTGGTTCACCAGTAAGTGCCTTGAAGTTAGTAACATTCAAGGAGTTAGTCTCTGTTCTACTATTCGATTGATGATGAAAGGTAATCTATGCCTTAACATTTGAGGAGTTAGTCTCTATTCTATTGTAGGAAGATAAGTCTAAGGAGAATAGGTCCACATGTTATAGATCAAGCTTTCTTGGCTAGTCCAAAGGGCAAAGATAAATGGAGTTCATCTACTAGTAAGAAAAAAATCTGCTAATTCTGCACAATCAAAGAAAGATAACAGAGACGAGAAGAAAACAAAAAAGCAAAATTTATTTTGCAAATGCTGTAAAGGATATAATCATATAATAAAGAGTTATCCAAAATTGGCTGCAAAATAGGCAAAGAAGAAAGAGGTTGGAATGGTTGTTGCAGAGGCTTCTACACCCAAAATATAGTTTGTTAGTCTTGTGTAGAATTAAGAATGGGTATTTACCATTGTTTGTAGTTATGACCCAGCTTCTCATGAACAATGTATGTCTGGAGTAGACTCAGATGTTTGGTACTTTGATAGTGGCACAACCAAACATATTACCTTGCAGTGCAATGTCTTTGCTTCACTTGAGCTTGCCCCTACATGAAATACTGTCTTATGCGCCAATAATTCCTCTTATCTTGTTATTTGAGTTGGCAAGATCATTTTGATTACTACTGATGGTAGTTCTGTTACATTGTTGGATGCTTTATTTGTGCCAGCAATCAAGAAAAATCTGTGATCAGTTTCAACATTAGCCAAGATCGGCTTGGTTGTGAAATTTGTTGATGGCAGATGTACAATTCATGATCTATCAAATGGCGATATCATTATTGATTCTGGCATTTTATATCATGGGTTGTATAATGTAAGGAATTGAAGTCACAACCTCTTAGTTAGGAATGTGATGGGCTAACCACTTGCCCCAAAAGCCATGGTTGAGGATTACTTCCTAATCTTCCCTCTAAGGATGTAGTTCAACCATCTCCTATCTTTCAAGGGTGTGGTTCAACTATATCCTATCTATCACTTTATTGCATTCTTCCCTCCTTAGTCAATCATTGTCCTCAATGATATGCTCTTATATCCCTCTAGCCTCGGTGATCAACCTCTTGAACTTCTTAGGTATGCTTGAATTGATGTCCTCAATCTCACATAATTTCTTGAACCTTGTTTGCAACCTTGGTCTCTTGAACCTTCTTGTTCATAACCTTGGTGTCTTGGGCCCTTGTTCTCAACCTTAGTCTTGAACCTTATTTTCACCCACGTTTGGTATCTTGAACGCTTAATCAAGTGCCACCCATGGTTCTCAAGGGCTTTACACTTTTTTTTGGAGAGCTTTCCAATAGTATCTTACATGCCTCTATCTGACGTACATATTGAGAGATACACCTCAATCTTTGTTGGGCTAACTTGTGAAAGTGACATGTGCTACTTTGTACCCTTTTATATAGAGGATGCCCAAGCGCCTTTTTTAGAGGCCACTAGGTCAATCCACCTTTCCCAAGCCTACTTCCTAGGCTTTCATACCAATATAAGGAATTGAACTCATAACCTCTTGGTTAGGAATGTGATGGGCTAACGACTTGCCCTAAAAGACATAGTTGAGGATTACTTCCGAATCCTACCTATCACTTTATTACATATAAGCTCATAGACTATAAAAAATTTGTGAATGATTCAGCATGTGCAGTACATGATTCTCAGGCTATGTGAGATGCAAAGCTTTGGCATGCACGCTTTGGTCATTTGAATTTTGCTAGTTTGCTATGCCCGTGAAAAATCTGAAATGGTATCCTCTTTGCGCAAACTTGAGGCACCCAGTAAACATGTTTATGAAGGTTGCAAAATGCAGCGTTCCTCCTTCCCAAAAGATGATTCAGTTCAAGCTACTCAGAAATTGAAGCTTGTTCATAGTGATGTCTATGGTCCTATGCAGATACCTTCTTTTGGGAACTATCCTTACTTCGTGAATTTCATTGATGATTTTTCCAAGCGTGCATGGGTATCGGTCAGCGTGTAAAATAGGGACCCTCTGTCTTGATCGAGGGGGGGGAATACATGTCTTCTGACTTTAATGTATTTCTGGCTGAACATGGGATAAAAGATCAATGTACCATGTCGTATACACCTCATCAGAATGGAGTTGTTGAAAGGAAGAACATGTCACTCATGGAGATGATGAGGTGTATGGTCAAGAGTTAGGCTTTACCACATAGTTTTTGGCTTCAGGCTGTTATGTGTGTAGCATATGTACTTAATAGTTTTCCCACTAAAGCACTGCAATCTATCACTCCATATGAGGCTTGGCATGGTCGCAAGACATCTTTGCTCATCTGCGTGTCTTTGGTTTTCTAGCATATGCATTAGTGCCTGAGCAACGCACAAAATTGGATGATAGAGCAATGAAGTGTATTTTTGTTCGTTACAATTCTGAAAGCAAAGGCTTTTGTCTATATCATCCACAAAATAAATGCATTTTGGTAAGTCGTGATGTTTTTGTGGAAGATGCAATTTAGCCATTACTTTAATGTACTAGGGAGACATTTGATAGCTCCAAAGATATGTATGATACTTTGCTACCTCTTTTTGTAGGTGGACAATCTAGTGCTAGTCCAAATGAGGCAATTTCTCAACCTTTACAAGTTTCACATGATGATGCATATCATTCCATTTTTGATGCAGATTTACATGATACACTTATTGATGAGAGAATTGATCTAGAGGAGGTAAAAACTATGCCTAAATGGTTGGTGCAGACTATACGAGATAGTAAATTAGATGCATCTCTATCATATCATACTTATTTAGGCTCTCATGGAGCTTATTTGGCATCAGATTGCTATGCTATGGCTGCGTCTAGTCTCTATAATGAGAATGATCCTATTTCGTTTAATGAAGAACACAATTCAAAAAATTGGATAGCTTCTATGCAATCAGAATATGATTCTATTATGAAAAATGATACGTGGTCTTTATGTGACTTGCCGCCTGACAATAAGGCAATTGGAACTAAGTAGGTATACAAGTTGAAGCGTAAGCCTGATAGATATGTTAACAGGTATAAGGCTAGGCCTATTGCAAAGGGTTATGCTCAAGAAAGAGGGATTGATTTTGATGAGACCTTTGCTCCTACATGTCGAGTGACTATTGTTCGTAGCATCTGTGCACTTACAGCTCTTCATGGTTGGAATTTAAATCCAATGGACATTAAAATTACATTTTGAATGGTGATTTGCATAAGGAAGTGTATATTTTCCAACCCCATGGCTTTGTGCAGAAAGGGCATGAAAACCAAGTGTGCAGGTTAAAGAAGGCATTATATGGTTTAAAGCAAGCATTAGGTGCTTGGTATGAAAAGATACATACCTATCTGATTATACATGGTTTTGAGTAGAGCCCAATTGAAAGCACCTTATATGTTAAGCATGCTAATGATGTACTTCTGATCATTGTTGTGTATGTCTAGTCACTAGTCCTCATGAGAAGCATATTGTTGATTTTAAGATTGATTTGCATGCCTTATTTGAGATGTCAGATTTAGGGCATTTACATCATTATTTGGGCATTTAATTTATGCAAGTTGATGGTGGAATAGCTTTGTGTCAAACAAAATATATTGACACATTGCAACATTTTGGCCTTGAAGATTGCAAACCATTTCCATTCCTATGGAAACAGGTTTATGGTCAAGTCTTCATGATGGTGGAGATGCATTTGATATTGTTCTCTATCAGCAACCTGTTGGATGCTTGATTTACTTATGCATTACTCAGATATTCAATTTGTTGTCTCACAGATGAGTAGATTTATGCATTGCCTAGGTGTTAAGCATTAGCATGTGGTTAAGCGCATCTGCTACTTGAGTAGTACCCGGCTACTTGGATTGTTTTATCCCAAGGGGGGATCACTATTGCCTAATGTATATGCTTTTTTTGACTATGACTGGGTTGGTTGCTATGACACTCGTGTGTCCATCAGTGGTTTTTGCTTCATGCTTGGTAGCTCATGCATATCTTGGTTGAGCAAGTAGCAACATATTGTGGCCACTCCTAATTGTGAGGCTCAGTATAGGGCAATGTTCACGACGACTATTGTGCGTGTGGCTCAGATGCCTTATGGCTGATTTAGGTTTGGTTAATCTTCTGCCACCACCATCTTCAATGACAATCAAAGCACGTTGACAATTGCAAGGAACCCTGTGTTCCATGCTCGCACTACACACATTGAGGTGCACTATCATTATGTCAAGGAGAGGATCTCTGTTGGAGAGATCAGTTTGGCATATGTGCCCACACAGGATGAACATTGCAAACCTTTTCACAAAGGCTCTACGTAGGGAGAAGTTTGAAGCTTTCCATAAAGCTTTGGGCTTACTTCCTTTTGTGGATTGATTCCACATAGGTTGACACTTCCTTCTCTATGAGTGCTAGCTCCTTGTTCACTGCATCACTCCTAGGTGGATTTATTAATATATTTGGGTAGTGATGTGTGTGAATATACTAGGATTGCCGGGGCACTTTTTTCCCTCGTTTCAAGGTTTTTTTTCCCTGACTTGTATATATGCCTATAACCCTAACGGATCGTATATCTTTGTACATTTTCTCTTGGTAATACATTCAGTAGTGCTCCAAGATTCTTCTTCTTCCTTGTGTTGTTCCCATGCTTTCATAGACATCAAACACCAACAACAAATACCTCATTGTTATATAATCTCCTTTACAAAAAAAAAGTAAAGCTTTTAAACATTAAGTGGCTCTAAAATGGAGAGTATATCCAAAATTATCTCTAAGATTAGATATGGGTAAAATTAGTACCTTGGTGAGGCTATTTGGGCCCATCAGTAACCAAACATTGGCATGAATCTGATTAATCATGTCTTATGGTTCTATCTGGGTAGTGTTTTCCAAAGTATTTTTGATGCTAATGTAGTTTATAGAAACGTGGAAGAGCATCTAGAACATCATAAACAAGTCTTCGAAGAAATTAGCAATTCACTTGATGGAAATGAATTAAATTATGAATTCCCTAAGCATGAGGGTATCTATCTATTATAAATAATATCCAAAGAATTTGCTAACTTTGCTTAAGTACAATTCATCATGAAAAAAGCTCATTTTAGAAACCTAGAAAATTTTCAATTGCTTTTAGGCCTATCATGATTTTATGGGATATCCACTAGGGATTACCGTAAGCTAATAGATATGATGGCTCACAAAATGAAGGGAAAGGGAGCTTCCGTTGGGGATTGAAAAGAATTTAAAAAGTTATAAATGTTAAATTAAGTAGCAAGTAGAACTTCATTACTATAGATTATTGACCCTAGTCTACCCTTTGTGATTGAGATAGATATTTGTTATTATCATATTAATATAGTTTACATACCACGTGATTGAGTATTAAATCTTGAAAGTAACAAACAAGAGTTTTCTCAACAAAGTGTTTGATATATGAATATGCTTCAAAGAATGAATACATATTTTGACCAAGAAAGGGTTATATGGTTCTCCAATCAAAGAAACCCTAGAAGTTGCAAAGCTCGTAAAGTGAAGATCATTCAAGAGATTGAATATTATCTTAGTCATTGGAAGAGAAAATATAATTTGGCAGTTTTGGAGTTTATATGACTCCAAGATGCAACTAGAAGTGGGTGGATCCTCATAAGGTTAAAGACCTCTCTTGTAGATTGGTCGCATAGAAAACCATATTCTTGATTAAAAAATGACTTCATATAATTCTCTTACACACATCAAATAGACATTAGGGGTCTTTTTACCATGATATATGACCTCTGAAGTGTGTAGGTTTGTTGGTGAGCTTTAAACACAGATGCATATAGAATGCTTATAGAGCTTGTAGCTCCTAAAATATTATGATTTCAAGAGAATCCTTTTGCAAGGACACACTATACTCAAATATTTCAAAGGCACTATAGCATACTCCAGCCGGGCTTCTAAACGTCCAGATATGATTTTTGCAACTTCTAGAGTTAAATGGAGACTTGGGAATAGAGTTCAGGTAAAAAGCTAATAGAGATTGAAGATTGTTTTCCTATCATGTCAACAAAGGTATTTGAAACATGTGTTTACAAAATTATAGCAGACTTAGAGATCTTTCTAATGCGTTCTTGATGTCAGATTTCAAATTATGTAAAAGAGAGCTACAAAGGTTACAAAGATTTTGTATAAGAGTCTCCACTCAAAAGGAACAATCCTTGAGTCAAGAGAATTGAATTTGCAAATAAAGCTCTATAAAAGTAACTTTAATTGTGCTTTTTAATATCTAACATCCCTAGCCACCTTGGAATATGAGTGAATCTCATGAATGCACCAAATTGAGCTAAAATAATTGAAAGTAGAGCTTTATTCCGTCACAATTTTCCATCATTTCCTTTGGTTAAGTCCACTAACTTTGAGGCAACTCATCAACTTATGCACATATCCTCCGACCCACAAGTTCATTTATTTCTTGGAGTTATCGAAGCCTTCTCTAAGGTTTAGAGAGTCTTAAAACTTATAAGCATGCTTTGCAATGTAAAAAACACAAAAATATCAAACCTTTCCCTCGAAAATTTCAAGATGGATGTCCTTCATGCATATGAGATGCTTGAATCTTTACATTTGTGTACCATTCAATGCTTTTGTAAACATGTGAGGCACTTGATCTTTGGTACTTACAAAACTTATATGCACTTCATTGCTCATAACCTCCTCTCTTACATAATGGTAGTGTACTTCCACTTGTTTAGTCCGAATATGAAACATTGGATCCTTAATCACACATATATATATATATTACCCATGTTATGATCAAACATATGTAGATCTACAAAGCTCTTTAGTGGAATTACCCCAATACTAACCATGATTAGGCCTATATACTTCACCTCTTATGGAAGGAAGAGCAACTAGAAGTTGCTTATTTGGACTCCAAATAATAGCATCACTACTTGCAACCATGACATATGCACTTGTGGATCTTCTATCATCTACATGGCGTGCTCAATAGTAACCATGATTAGGCCTATATACTTTGCCTCTTATGGAAGGAAGAGCAACTAGGAGCTTCTTATTTGAACTCCAAGTAATAGCATCACTACTTGCAAGCATGACATATCCACTTGTGGTTCCTCTATCATCTACATGGCGTGCTCAATCTCCATTAATTGTACTTGTTTAGTGATTGATCCTCATCATCGCTATCAAAAATATCTACATTCATCATCCCTTTGAAATATTTAAGGAATCTCTTTACTATATATATATATATATATATATATATATATATATATATATATATATATATATATATATATATATATATATATATATATATATATATATATATATATATATATGGAAACTTCTAGGATCTTGTATAAATTAGGAAAGTATCTCAATTGCATAATACACATTTGAAATGGTGATTGTAACCTAAACCAATAAATTCAAATGGTATGGATCAAAGTGAAAGGAGAACAAGAGCATGCAAATGAAAGAGGAAGGGGTATATTGATTTTTCACAAATTGAAAACCCATACACATTATGTTTTTCCCAATTCGTGCCCAATATACATGTTAAATATCCTATTTTAAGCTTAAATCCTATTTTAGGCATAAACAAAGCCCACAATGTAAATGAATAGTAGCACTTGAGCCTCATGGACACTAGAATAATCTTCATCTTTTTGCCATATTTGTTAGATGCCATTTCTGACATTTCAAATGATCCCACGGATATAATTTTTAAACTTGGTGAGACACTTTAATGTGGACAAAACCCTTCAAAAATCTATAAAAGTGAAAGGCGGTGTAGCTCAGTGATGAGTAGCACCTCCTTTAATGTCAATCCGGGAAGACGAGAGGATGGTATGATGACCGTGAGCAAGTGAAGGCACAAGTGCGTGAGTGAGAAGCACACCAACATGCACACACATACACACACACGTGCACACAAGGCAAGACAAAGAGTGATGTTACATGGCGCTGGTGCTACGAGCAGCCATGCACAGGGAAGAAAGAAGGAGGAAGAGAAATAGAGTGCAGGAGCCCGTCAACAGCGTCACGCTTTCATATCTTCAGCAGAGAGTTTTGCTCTCTCTGCAACAGTAAAAGAGAGAGTAGAGAGAGAACTCGGCATCATCGCCATGCCCTACATGAGACAGAAGGAAACGAACATCATACTTACAAAAACTCGCCGCCATAGCTACAGACATGATCGAACGCAGACATACAATCGTAAAGAGGGAAAAGAGGGAGAAAGAGAGGTCGCCATTGCTACAGAGAAACGCGAACGCGCCTCCAAGAACTTGAAAGCGAGGGAAGGGGGGATACGTGCCGCCATAGCTACTCGAACAAACATATACTACAACGGATGCGCCAAATCAAAAAGAAACCCTAAAAGTCCTAGAAACAAAAGAACAAGAAGCTTATAAAAACATCGGACGCCATTTGGGCGACGAACAAAAATAGAGAGAGAGTGAGTCTCGACGAAAATCAGAGATTGAGTCTCTTTTCCATTAACCAAATGCCCTTTTTATACAAGTAGATGTGTTCCTTAAGGCTCTTCCCACTCGGCCCTTTCTCAACCCTTCAATTGGACCTTAGTACTAAATACAAATGTGCCCTTAACACTGGCACGCACGGTGGACTCGAACCCGCAAGTGCAATACTGTTGGTAATGTCCTTTTGCCTGGGCTATCCACCTCCTCAGCAAGATGAAAATTACATGGGAACCATTTAAAGGCTGGGAACCTTTATACAACCAAAGAAATACATCACTCTTGAAGAGTGTTTCAATCCACGAATCTCCACATATGAAGGTATGTATCCCATATCCAACATCATCCATCACTCAGAACAAAGAAAATCAGTGAATGCTTCTGCCGAATCAACGCTCCCTCACATTCACTATCTACATGGAGTGTTTCTGCCGACTTAACGCTACCTCACACTCGCTCATTACCGAAAAGAACACAAAAGAGTGCTTCTGCCGACTTAACGCTACCTCACACTCACATCATACTACCTCATTCAGACTATCCATATTTCATGCAACAAGCTAAAATATAGGATACAAATTTTCATGTGGCAGGGTTTCCATAACTCATGCCCGAGGACATTGGTTCCATCACACTCACCAAGATCAAATACATCAAGTCAAGCCCTCACATCAAGGCCAACACATATCCAAACAAATTCTAAAAATAAGAACCCAACCCACATACAATCTCCATGTACAGCCTCATAATGCTAAAGTGGTAGTACCGTTCTTGGAATAGAAGAGTCCAATGCCATGTACCTAATCAATGTAAGAGCAACCTGTCAATCCAAAGCTACATGTGCACACACCATTATGCTCTACCCTTATGATCAATACTTGCAAACCAAAGTGCATGGTTAGACCATGGCATGGAATGCAAGTAAGGCTCATAATAATTCCAAAATCAAGAGCAATGTGAGAGGCAAAGTGAAGTGCCTGGAACTTAATCCAAGGTTCACAAATACCATTCACATAACCCATGATCTTGCCCTTCCTATATGCATACATGAAGTGCAAGGGTGGACCAATTACATCAATCACTTTTTATACAACATAAAATGCCATGGATTACAAATAAGGATCAAATGGCTTTAATGTCTTCAAGTCCTTCATTATTGTTCGTCTTCCATTTGGTTCCAATGCTCCAAGTAGCTTTGAGCTTGTCCGAGTAATTCCATGTTGGAGAAAAGGATCAAGATGCATCAAACATACTTCCAAAAAAAATCCATTTAAAAGACATCAATAGGATATGTGAATTGACGTGCGGTACATAGTGTATGAACATGTTAAACTTCATTACATCACTTTACATAAACATAAGGCTCAATAAATAAATAACGATCAACATTGATGAGCTGTTTTTAAACATCGAATGGACCTTGTACGAGAGAAACACACGGGCCTGTGCAACCAAAACATCGCCTCCTTACAAACTGGCGGGAAGAAACTGTACTAACTTGTGCAAGTAAAAAACAGTCATAACATATCTCCACCCCCGTGGGCAACAAGCTCCGAAGTGCCCATCATTCTGTTATGCTTCAAAATAGTCGACCTACCATGCACACACTATATACCTACAATAGCAAAAGTTGAAAGTGTGTCTGAGCAATCGCTTTACTCCAAATGGAAAAGCATCTCAGTATGGCGCTCTCATTTGATCCAATCAAGGATAGTTTTCGGAGGTCCAAACAAGCTCTTGTTCATTCTGCTTGCGGGCACTCCCTAGCAAAATGCCTAGGTTTCCCACAGGACTAACATGCTGAGCCTTCTCCTGCACCTCGGCCACCGCTCGAGATGCATCTAGTCGATACACTTCGTTTCTTTTTATGGCTCAGCTCAGTTCATTGTAACATGCCTTGGACAAACTACTGTGCGGCAGGTATGTTCCGAGAAAGCACTAGAGGTCTATGTCTCTGAGCTTGAAAATCTATGATATCTTTACATGCCTGGCGTTCTAAAAAGCCTGCTTGCTAGCCACCTTGGATCACAGGACTAGACTAACCTTTAAGGTATTACACACACCCTTTTCGACTCCGCAGACTTGTTTCATTCTGCTCTTGACGGCCGATTTGGGGAGGTTCCTGACTACGGCTGCGAATATGAATAGTCCGGTAAGCTTCTCCAAAGCAACGGACTCACTGAGTTATTTAGTTTTGTCGTGCAGAAAGAGTCAGAGAAACGGCACATCAGCACCTGCGTCGCGGGCAAAAACCTGTCTGTTGTCAATGCATGTAAATCCGTTACAAGGACTATCAGTTGCCCCCATGTACTTCGCTCCGGCGTCGCTGAATATCCATGATCGGGATTTAGTTTCCTCAGAACTTAGATGGATCAACAAACTGCCTCATCGCAGTTGAGAGATTCCTAGAACTAAAAAAAACTGAAACACAAATGGCGCCGAGAAATGAACGCATTTGACGGGTTATCAAAATTAGGAACTGACCGCTCATATAAACGAGAAATAGAGCGTCAAGATGGTGCAGGCACTATAAATGAAGATGGTAGGGTAGAGCTTATCCGCCATCTCCACACAGGGATGGTTGGGAATCGGGATTTGATGTTTGTGTGGCACTAGAAAGAGAGAGCAACAAGAAAGAGGTGGGAACTTGAAAAAACAGTCGTCGATTTGAAAAGCTACTGGTTGAGAAGTCTAAAATTGCCATGGCAGAAGAAGCGTTGCCTCGCCTCAGGCCTGGATGGAGGTTGAACTGGAACTTGGAAGGCATGAAACCGAAACTCGACAAGGGTGAATCCTGCCTAACCAGATTTTGTCTGTTCCCTCATGCACTTGTTTACCCCAACGGAAGCAGACAAGGGATCCTCCCGCTCCAGCCATGCCATTTCAAATTGTCAGATGTCTGTTTTGTATCCTCATTCCTAGGTTCTAGCTCAACTAAGCATAGACAGAAGCCCGGAGCCTGGAGACCGGAGGGACAGCCACTTCTCAAGGCAGATTCCAAGTTCCAATTCCATAGAAAGACTCAAAACGTTGCATCCAATGACGGCTGTTATAATCTTTATTCACTTAAAATCTGCTCGTTTTTGCATTCGAACCTATGATCGGAAGAAACATCTGACTTCTCCATTCGTGCCTCAGACACACAGCGTTGGCAAGGCATACTATGAGCACGCATATAACTATCTGTTGCTTGATCGCATGACTTTGATCTTTAACTTGTACCTAATATAGACTTTGCAAACCATATCGAATTACAACCACCGAAATGGGGGAGCAAGCACCAAAATTTTAACCCTCGATAGCACCAGTGAGACTCGCGCACCACTGAGTGCAACCAGCACGGAATAGCACCGAAAACACAACGAAAGACCAGCGGGAAATCAACAAAGCACCCGAAGAAGGACTAGAATGAGCAACGATGCAGCGGATTCTTCGTGATAAGGAAATGGAGCATCAATGGTAGTGTCTGTACATGGGGAGCTTTGACGGTGATGACTGGAATTGTCAGACGGTGTGCATTGGTAATTGCAGAGGACATTCGAGAGCGGAAATCATCGGAGAATCCCACCGTATTTTCACCGAAGTGTTTCCACCGTAATATTACCAGACTATCATCACCGCAATATAGTTGGAGTGCTATTACCGTAAGATGACCAGAGCGCAGGATTTATTAACAAACCATACGAAACGTATTGGAAATCACTGGAATATGATAGGAAGACCGGATTCCGTTCACTCTGCACTGATCTTCCTTCTGCCCGAGGTCTCGACTCTCGACTCTCGCCTGAACACAACGTCCGAAGCCATCTCTTCTGGTGGGTGACGTTCCGCTGAACCTCTCTTAAAACACTACCAAATCGACTGTATTCGAGCGAGCTTCTACTACTACCGCGAATAGGCGTGGAGATGGAGACAACCCCCGTAGTGTCGATAGAAATTATGCGCGCAAATAATTATGCATGACGCACAGGCATTCGCCGAACAACTGTGCAGAATAGCCATAACAGTGCGATATATTGTATTTAACAGTAAGTTCGCGATAGCAATACAGGACATAACCGAACTTGTAGAGTATCCATGCGTAATATTGGTAATCGTTGCTAATTCGTTGCCAGCACTGGATTGGTGAACCATAATCGTGCATATTGCGACACCCGATGAGTGCAAGAACTGGAGTCATTTCAACACATCGCAGGGTAGCGGATTAGCATTGGACACACAGTTGACGGGGTACGAATGCTACGTGGTCGCCAGTGTTACATGGCGCTGGTGCTACGAGCAGCCATGCACAGGGAAGAAAGAAGGAGGAAGAGAAATAGAGTGCAGGAGCCCGTCAACAGCGTCACGCTTTCATATCTTCAGCAGAGAGTTTTGCTCTCTCTGCAACAGTAAAAGAGAGAGTAGAGAGAGAACTCGGCATCATCGCCATGCCCTACATGAGACAGAAGGAAACGAACATCATAATTACAAAAACTCGCCGCCATAGCTACAGACATGATCGAACGCAGACATACAATCGTAAAGAGGGAAAAGAGGGAGAAAGAGAGGTCGCCATTGCTACAGAGAAACGCGAACGCGCCTCCAAGAACTTGAAAGCGAGGGAAGGGGGGATACGTGCCGCCATAGCTACTCGAACAAACATATACTACAACGGATGCGCCAAATCAAAAAGAAACCCTAAAAGTCCTAAAAACAAAAGAACAAGAAGCTTATAAAAACATCGGACGCCATTTGGGCGACGAACAAAAATAGAGAGAGAGTGAGTCTCGACGAAAATCAGAGATTGAGTCTCTTTTCCATTAACCAAATGCCCTTTTTATACAAGTAGATGTGTTCCTTAAGGCTCTTCCCACTCGGCCCTTTCTCAACCCTTCAATTGGACCTTAGTACTAAATACAAATGTGCCCTTAACAGTGAGAAGCAATGGAGTTCTTAGATTACTTTCAAAAAGCTCTTACAAGTTCAAATCAATTACAAGCTAACCTCAAAAATGAGCTCTCTAGCTCTATTTATAGTTTTTGACTAGGTTTTGGCCTTGTCCAGACCTAGTGTCCGGCCTAGTTAAAAATTAGGTTCTCTACCCTATTTGGAGGTTCAAACGGAGTCTAAAAAATGTGAAAACTGATAGGTAGGTATTTCTAAAGCTCCTCAAGCTCAAGGACTCCTTGGCTTGCACAAAATGGAGCTACAAAAATATGAAACGGTATTTACAATGGTTTTTAGTGATGAAAATCACTATTTTTGTAGGGATTTCTTCTAACATTTTGACATACATTTCCTGGAGCTCCCTACTTGTTCCTTCTTCTTGTGTGCCCAACTCTTTGATTCCTGAAAAATTTAAATGGCCTACTTGCCAGATCTTCTTTGACTACTGTGCCTGCTTGTGCTGTCTCTTCGCTCCGACTCCCTTCGTAGGCTTCCTTGTCTTGTGACTCCTTCGGTTCCTTGACTACTGCCAACACCCCCCCCCTCTCTCGCGTCTGTCGTCTCTGACAGACCCTCGTCTAGCTGTGCGTTGGACATAATATTGAACAACATCGATGGCGAGGTGGTGTTCTTCTAATCGTAGCCCCCGTGCTAGATCTGTTAACAATGCATCCCAATTCACTAGTCCTGGTACGTCCGGATGTGGCACCCGCAGTTGTTCTGAATGGATGGTACTCTCCACAGCAAATAAGTGGAGGAGATGTGAGGGCCTGGGTACAAATATTTCTGAGTGATATTCCCAGAATCCTGTTATGAACATCTCCTCGAATGTCTGTTTAAAGCAAGCTGGGAGGTACTTTATTCTGGCGTGCCAAGCATATATTACCTCTATTGATGGGGTGGTGCTCATGTCGTATACCAGATCTTGGTTTCCTATAAGAAATCCAACACCTGAGAAGTGAGGGTCTTTAATATTCTTGAATGTCCTGAATGTGATTAGCATTAGTTCAAAGATTTTCATGCACATTTGGGCCATCACATCGGGGGTATTCCGTAGTCGAGTGCTCCAGTGACGGATGGTAGAAATCATATAATTCACAGTGGGAGGGCCTTGTGGAGGTGCTAGATAAACATAGTTTAACCACTTTGCACAACCTTTGATGTTCTTGACGACAATTGTAAACTCTGGCCACGTGCGCCTGCGGAAGACTAGAACATAACAAGGATTGTATTTAATAAAAAGTGGCATGTTAGTCCAAGTACGAACCATCTCTGGGTAGGTCTCGAGAAGACGGATTCTCCAGGTGGGTTGATGAATGGATCCTTTTTTAGCACTTTCTGGGATATCATCAGGCCCAAATTGTGTGGTGAAAGTTGGAGGTTTGCCACATCTGCGTTGGATCTCTGCGTTGTAATCTACAAGGAGTACACAATATGGCACATATTGATCGTCGTTGGTGCCGATCCATCTATGATGAGACATGCTGCGGAAATATTCTGACTTTATGATGGTGTCTTCTAACTTTGCCATTGATTGGATTTGAATTGCCACTCGATCTTCATGAGTTGTAGCTGTCTTTTCTAATGTCTGGAGCCATTCAGGTACTTTGACTTCTAAGGTGTCCATTCCTTCAGAGGTCTGTTCACCGCCTGGCATCGGCATAGGAACATATGGTTCCTCATACGTTTCGTCCACCTCAATGGGTACCAAGTCCTCAAGCTCTGGTTCTACCACTGGAGAGGGCTGCTTTTCATATTCCAGTAACTTCTTCTGCAGTTTCGCCACCTGCTCTGTCAATGCCTTTACTTCCGTTGAAGTCGAGGTCGTTTCTATGACTTTGGGGTGAGCCTCCTGTTCCCTGAGCTGACTACGTAGTTCATCCCGTTCCCTTTCCAAATCATCATGTGCTTCTAATAAATCCGCATAGCTTTCCAAGATTGTTTTCATGGTTTCTGAGGGAACTGCTTTGAATTGTTCTGGGTCGATTTCATGGGGAGAGCCTTCCATGGTAGCTTCCAGGTTTTCTTCGTTTTGTTTCTGCAAACGTTTGTTTTCTTCAAGGGCTGTAGCCATGTGTTTTCGGAGTAGAGTTAAATTTCGCCGGACTCTCAGGTTATCTGTTTGGTAAACCTCTAGTAAGGCTTCGAGTTGTTTGACGCCTGACTCTTGTGATGGTTGGGGTGTCTCCAGGAGGGTTTGATGAGCTTGCTTGAGAGTGGTGTAGCGTTGGTTGAGGTCTGCATTTTCTTCTTCTATACTTGTAAGCCGTCTTTGTAGTTGTTGATGATTCATCGTCAGCTGATGATGACGGTCTTCTAAAGCCTGGTACTCACTCTGAAGTTGATACACGCATTGATGTAATGCTATGAATATACTATTTACATTAAACGATGCAGGGAAAGATGGAGATGCAGGGGGAATGGGGAAGGGGAAGGGAGTTGTGAATGCTGTGGAGTCAAGTGGTGAGGTAGGTGGAGGGGGTATGGGAGATTGAGGTTGTGTGGGGGGTGGGAGTGGTGCTGTGGCTGGTGATGTCCCCATTGTGTCGAATGTGTGTGTGACTGTAAAGATGGGGACAGTGGGTGGGGTGGATGTGATATTTGTGAAGAGTGTTGTGTAGGTGGGCATGGTAACTCCTCCGACTTGGATTCCAGGAGAGAGAGGAATTCCCATGACGACTGTGGTAGTGGTAGAAATAGGTGTGGTAGTGCCAGGTGGTGAGATGACATGTGTATTGAGAGGTGAGGTGGGTGGTGAGAGTGGTTCCTCCTGATGTTCTTCTGTTTGTGTGTTGCCTCCTGGTTCTGATACATTGATGTGTATTTGTTTGCCAGATCGCATGGGACGGGTAGGTACACATTTCTCAAATCGATTAAGATAAGTCATGGCTGCATGAACAGCCTCATCTAAGCCCACTGCGTCAGCGTGCGAATTCATTGATTCGATGAACATGTCATCCACACCTTCCTCGGCTAACATTTGGATGATGATCATCTTTCCTGTTTCGAGCGATAGCTTGTGTTGCTCCTGGACCCGCTTCATGGTTTCGTATAATCTTTTTATTTGGGCCGATATGCCGGGGCACTTGCTAGTTCTGAAAGTTCTTCATATGATCATACTCTTCATGTGCCTCTTGTTCTTCCGTCTCTTCTTCATCGTCTTCTACTTCTACGACTCCCGGTTGGGTCGGAGCTGAAGTTGTAGTCGTGGGTTGTTGTTCTTGGGTCTGCTCCGCTTCTGTCTCCAGGTTAGATTCATTGATCAAACGGGCGATTTATTCATCTGTTAGATCAGCAAGGGTGTAACCTTGAGGGAATTCCAAGTCTGAAGGAATAGGAGGAAACACCAGGTTGGGTCCTTCTGCACTTGGTCTGGGTAGGCGAATGGTGAATGGTCGGACACGCCTCGTTTGTGGAGGAGTCACCTCGAGTGTGGTAGTGGCTCCCCTTGGTTGAGCGCATTGTAATTGAACTCCCCCTCTCATCTTCTTCGATGGAGGGCCCGCCGTTGATAGTCGTCTTTGGAACTCTTGGGCCCTGGACCATACTAGTGCTCTTTGAATGGGCACGTCATACGCTAAGCACCTGTAAATTATTCTTGTGAGAGCACAACATCCATGAAGTACATTTTTCTGTTTCTTATTCCACCGTTGATGGGCTAGGTGTATTTGATCGATGATCCAGTGCGGTATGTTGATGGTGAGGTTCTTTGTCTCCGCCAAGTACAAGCTGAACCATATCTTTTTTGGTGGCATAGTGAACCGTTCTTGGGCAGGAAAAGCAAAATGTTGCATGATAGTTCGTAGGTGTAGAGCAATGGTAGGTGTAATTGCGACCATGTCCTTCAATTTGTTGAGGTCTTTATGCTTCATTCTTCCTGGAACCATCGTTTGTTTCTCAGTGGGGATATGCATTCCTTGCATGTTCAATGCTGTTCGTACCAAATTGAGGGTCAGTTTAAATCTCTTGAGTTCGTGGCCTGGCAATAGTGAGGGTAGCACAAAAGTACTATCGCCTCCCTTGGCCCTGCTAGGAGTGATGGTACTGATAAAGTAGGAGCAGCGAAGAAAATCTGGCTTAGGTAGATGTGCTCTGAAGTAGCTATCCAATCCCGCTTTGGTCCAAACCGATCGCATTACTTCTGCATTCTGATAGTTTTCAAATTCGCGAGTGAAAAAATGATAACGTCCCCATTTGCCATTGAATTCAATTTCTGCCTCCTAGAAGTAGGTGCCATCACCCAACGGCCCTGCGACATCACTAAACCAATGAGCGTGTTTCCCCACTTGAGAAGTGTGTCCCTGAGGAGGGTCCTGAATCGGGAGAACATGCACCGCTTGAAGTTCTTGAGGCCTTTCGGTGAGTGGTGGTTCTAGGAGAAGGGTTTCAATGTCCACAATCTGTGTGCTAGACCCTGCCTGGGAACTGGTGCCTCCTGCTTTTGCCATTGTTATTGCTTGCTTGTTGGTTTTGTGAGAATATAGATCATGCGTTAATATTGTAATGGACAAGATAGAACACTTTTTGTCCCCGTTACAACATTATCATGAAGTGAGTAATGGGTTAGTGGGTCAGTGAGTGCTCGATGACTGTGTGTGTAGTTAATGAATGGATAGTCCTAGGAGCTAGATGGAAAGATGCAGTGTATGAGTGATGTAGTTAGCAAGTGGAGATGAATTTACAAATGGGGTTCGGGGGGTTTATTACAAGTCTTAGGTTGCCAAACACAATGGATGGCTTTCGGTTTTGGTTTTGTGGAGACTCTGGAGGGTTTTATGAGTAATTCTGCTTGGGGATGATGCATTTTTGGGACCCATTTACAAGTGAGTCTGAGCGTGCTTCTGGGCGACTGTGTGTTCGTGCGTATTAAATAGGAGTGGGTAACGGCTCCTTGAGTGAGTGAACCCTGTCGTGTATGATGTGATTTGTGCGGGACTAGTTGAGCCTGCAAGCAAGCCTTAGGCACCCAAATTTTTCTTGATTGTGGGCCAGCCTTCATCGACTTCTTGGGTACCCAGATAGTTTTCACTTTCTCAAAAGAAGTTTTGGAAGTCTTCTTATTAGTATCATGTCGCTGATTACTAATAGGAAGTTGAGATGATTGTTGTCGCTTGACGGTCATAGGCCGCTCTCCTTTTCGCACCCACAATTGTTTCAATGGCTGAGTCATTCTGCTTCACACGTTCTCTTGGCCTCCAGCATAGGTAGTCTTCAGTGATTGATCTACCTTTGGTTGCTGCCTCCCTCTGGCCTTTGGAAAAGAAGGGAGTTTCGTCGAGGCCTTGACTCCATTCCTCTGCATCACATAGCTTTGGACAAGAACAACATGGTCAACTTCATGTGTACCCCTGGAAGGACCAGGAGTCTGTGCCTTTTCTAGTTCCTTGAGTGCTCCATTATCTAACTCAACTGTAATTCGACTCTGATTCACCCATACCTGAAGAAGTCCACTTCTTAGGTTTAAGTTGACTGCATGGTCATAGATCCAGTCTTGACCCAAGACAAGAGGCTCCGTGAGGTCCTCATCTTGACACACTAGCACTTTAACTGTCATTGCTTCATCTTGGATGTAGAGGGGAAGTTCCACCTCACCCATGCAAGGGGTTTCCACACCTCCCAATCCTATGAGATATGCTTCTATAGGATTGACTTTTAATTTCAATTCTCGACAGTAAGAAAGTCTCATCGCACTAGTGAGTGCACCTGAGTCAATTAATGCGCACACTGTTTTTGCACTAACTCCTTGTCCTAACTCTAAAGTCACAAAAGGACGTCAATCTATTATCCTTTGGGAACTTATTCCTGAGACTTCACACATTGCCACATGATATCCTGGATCCTCATAGGCACCTGTCCTAGGTTGATCCCTACCTTGCCGCCTCAACTTCATCTTTCTGATGCGTTCTAAAGCCTCTGCTTGAGCTTCTTCTCGAACTCTTTTTTCTTCTTCTTTGCGTTTCTTAGCAGTGTTGAGTCGACTTAGCATTTCTTCTGTGAGAGGTTCCTGATACAACTTGACTCTGCACCCGCTGATGTAGCTCGGAAGAATATCACCTTCTAAGGTGGCTAGTTGTACTGCTCCACTCGTTGAGATCCTAGTTATGATCATAGGTCCATAGCCACGTTTCTCTAATTTTCTTGCATGTTGCTTCAAAGTGTAGACTAAAACTAGGTCTCCGGCCTTTAATCCTTTATCCTTAACATGGGCATCAAAGTACGCCTTCTGTCGTTTCTTAGTTGCATATATTCGTGCTGTAGCTCTTAGTCTGGTTTCACCTAATCGTTCAAGGTAAAAAATTCTCAAAGAGAGTTCATGGCCCGTCCACTCATGCTCCTGTGCTACTCTCAATGTGGGAATCAAGAAGTCCAAAGGTAGTACCACATTTTGGCCAAATACCATCTGAAAGGGTGTGGCTTGGAGTATCGTTTTATAGGCCACTCGGTATGCCCAAACAGCATGGTGTAGCTGTTTGTCCCAATCAGAGCATTTATTATTCACTAATTTGGTCAACACATTGCACAGAATCTTGTTTGTGCTTTCAGCTTGCCCATTAGCTTGTGGGTGGTAGGGGGCAGACTTCTTATGTACTACCAAGAACTCTTGGAGCATATTTTCAATAGCTTCATTCAAGAAGTGAGTGCCTCTATCGCTTACCAGCTCTAGAGGTAGCCCGTATCTAGTGAACACATTCTCAAATAGGAACTTAGCAGTTGTTTGAGCATCGTTCTTTGTTGTAGCTTTTACCTCAACCCATTTTGTTAGATAGTCTGTGGCAACAATGATGTATTCAGCATGTGAACCCTTGGTTGGGGGATTAATAGGACCTATAAAGTCTATTCCCCACTTAGAGAATGCACGTCCACCCATCATAGGTTTTAGTGGCATCTCATCTTTGCGTATAGGATACTGAGTTCTCTGACAAACGTCACACTGTTTCACATAGGTATGTGCATCCATGTGAAGGGTCGGCCACCAGAAGCCCGCAAATAGTATTGCCTTGATCACCCGATCTGGTCCAAAGTGTCCTCCTGCTACACCTTGGTGAGCAGTTTCCAAGATCTTGAGATATTCACTCTCATGGACACATAGTCTCAGGTAACCATCCTTGCCACACTTGTAGAGATTATCACCAATGAGTGAGTACTCTAGGGCTTCTTGTTCTAGACTTCTTTGTCTCGTCAGGGTCATATCTTGAGGGAATGTTTTCGTCCTCAAGAAGGCTACTAATGGTTCACTCCAATCTGGCACAATAGAGACTTGATAAAGAGTGGCATGTTCCACAGGTGGTTTCGTGCAACAGATTTACACATCTTCTGTACATCAGCTTCCATAGTAGGCCAATGCACTCCGAGTCTCCTTAGTGTTTGTAGGGTTCGTTGCTTTGAGTAGTGTTGCTCTAATGCACCTACATGTGCTAATTGCATCCACTTAGCGTATTCGTCCTTTTCCACACAACAAGCCAAGATCCCTTGATCTGTGTGCTTGTACATACTTCGTGCCATGATGTGGTACTTCTGGGCTCTTACTACCTCTTTACCTTGAGTGTTTATGACTGGGTGGTTAGGCTCGTATGTCAATACTGGCACTAATGGCTTAGCCCACTGAGGTACAACTTCCAAATTAAACATGTAAGCATCAGGAAGGTCATCTGATACTCCTTGTGGGGCCTCTCGAGATGTGAGCCTAGAGAGATGGTCTGCTCTCAAATGAGTCCTGCCTTTCCTCACTACTACCTCAAAGTCATATTCCATTATTAAGAGAAACCATCTTACTAATCTGCCTGTATTACACGGCTTGTTTACCAGGTACAACAATGCTTGATGGTCAGTAAAAAATTTAAACTTATTTGCAAGCAAATAGTGTCTAAACTTCTTAACTGCATATACCATGCCCAAGCCTTCTCTCTCAGTAGTGGTGTAATTTCGTTCAGCTGCATTCAATTGTCTACTGGCATAGGCAATTGGGAGATCCATATTACCTTCACCAGTAGGTTGTGCGAGTACACATCCAATAGCATAATTGGATGCATCCACATGAACATGAAAGGGTTTATTCCAATCTGGTGTAGTCAAGATTGGGGCTGAACATAATCGTCGTTTAAGCTCATTGAAGGAATTTTCACACTCATCAGTCCACTCAAAGTTAGTCAAAAGTCCATACAGAGGCTTTGCTATGATGGCATACATGTGTATAAACCGTCGGTAATAACCACAATGCCCCATGAAAGCTTGTACTTCCTTGACATTCTTTGGGCTAGGTAGCTCCGCTATGGCTCTCACTTTCTCTTCATCAGTGGATATGCCATTCTTTGACAGTATGTGTCCTAGAATCTTGCCTTGCCTGACCATAAAAACGCACTTTTTTGGGTTCAGGCAGACTTGATATTCTCTACATTTGTCAAAGATTTGTCTGAGTTCAGGAATATGGGTTTGTCTAATGTTGGAATGAGCACAAAGATCATCAACATAGACTTCTAAGTTCTTCCTCAGGAACTCTTTAAATACATGGCACATCAGCCTCTGGAAGGTAGCTGGTGCATTGGTAAGCCCAAATGGCATTACTCTAAAGGCAAAAATGCCCCATTCAGTGGCAAAAGCCGTCTTATGCTGATCTTCTGGAGCTATGGCTACTTGATTGTAGCCCGAAAATCCATCAAGGAAGCTGTACACTTCCTTGCCTGCTACTCTTTCTAAGAGATGTTCTATGATAGGAAGCGGATAGTTGTCTCGAATTGTGGCTGCATTGACCTTTTTCAAGTTAGCACACACGTAGCTTTCCATTCTTCTTGGGTACCACTACGATGGGGGATACCCACTCAGTGTGCTCAATTTCATAGATAAATCCAGCTTCTGCCAAGCGATCTATCTCTTCTTTGATCTTAGCAGCATAATTATCGTTATATGTATATGGCTTTTGCTTAGAGGGTTTCGCTTCTGAGGTCATTGGAATTGTGTGTGAGCATATGTCTGGGTCAACACCCTTCAAATCCTTGTAGCTCCAAGCGAATACATCTCTGTATTCTCTTAGCAAGGCAATAAACTCTTGCTCTTCTTCCTCCGTCAGGTCATGTCCTATATAAGTGCACTTCTCTTCTCCTTCTTCTATGGCTACTACTATTTTCTTGGTGGTTTCTTTGTTATCATAGGCCTCTCTTGATTGCACCTCGCGTTTTGGCATTCTTACCATGACTCTTCTATCGTCTATCCCATACTTTTTAAAGTTTTCAAGGACCTCAAACAAGGATTCTTCCTCTTCTGGTGTGACTTCTCTCTTCTTTCTTTTCTTTCCTTCCTCCTTAGGGGTCACATGTGTGGCTAGCCTTACATCATTTGTAAGCTCTCCATGCCTCTGGGGTTGAAATTCTACTTCATAGAAGTATTCTTCATCTGATGCAAAAGGTGGGTCCATAATGATTGACTCTAGATCGGAGTCACTTGCATCCTCAAATGCATCAGGGCTAGGTTCACACTCTTCTAACACTGCCTCTCCCTTGATCGGCTCTATGGAGAAGACTGAAATGTCATAGCCATCTTCATCACAGTGGGGTGTCCATTGTTCTTCATTGATGGCTACATCCATGGTTGCTAAAATTTTTGCCCAGCCGTGGGGTTCAAATTCTTCGTCAAGAAAGACTACAGGTGCATAGGCTGGGTCTTGAATTGATCTATGTGTTTCTTTTGCACCTATTTCTCTAGCTTTTTCTCTCTTCTCCTCTTCTATTGCCACTTTGCACATCCATAAGTGAGTGTCTTCATGCACCCATGAGGATCCTGATCCTATGGAGTGCACCAACTCTGTATCATCTCTAGCTCTATGGATGGGATTCCATTGGATAGGAGGGACATCTCTATGAGATTAATCTTTGAGATTGACTTTGGTCGTAACACCTTAGTGTTGCAAATACAAGGAATTGGTTCCCCAATCCTGGACCACTTGCAACTGTCGCATGAATGGTCTTCCCAAAATCATCTTGTAGGCATGATTCTTGCTAAAATCACAGATAGCAAATGTGTGCTCAAACTCTACACCACATGTAGTGAGAGTTATTCCTTCAAGTAGTCCTAAAGGCCTCTCTATGTGGCCATCAGCCATTTGCAATTTCATCCTCGTGGGCCTGAGTGCTGGCTTGCCCCACCGCTTCCATAGGGAAGTGGTAGCAATAGTAGCTCCTGCACCTGAATCCAGAATTGCCTTGGTTGTGTACCCCTGATGGGTAATGGGAAGATAGGTGTTTCCTTCTTCACCTTCACTCATATCTCCTATCTTGTCTAGAGGAATTTCTGGCATTGTCCTTTGAGAACCTACCTGGGAACGAGGTTTTGCTATCTCAGGTACTTGTTTGGCTACATGTTTCCATAACTCTGGCCTAACTTTGAGTAGCTCTTCTAAAGTGAGGTTGCACTGCACTTTAGTGTTTTTCACTACTTCCGTATTCCTAGGTATGACTGAGTCTTCGTTTCTTACCATGACGGTGGGTGCTCTCATACAGGTCGACCTGGCTTCCAATGGGCCTGTGAAATGGGGTAATTCTTGTAAAGAATTAGACTCAAAGTCTAATCTCTCTTGGGACTGGGTGCTCTCCTACTCTCCATAAATGGAAGAAATATCCTGTGGGAATTGATCCTGCGTGTCATCCACAAGTTCAATGGGAGGAGGGGCTTCGCTTTCATTAGCCCATTTGTCTTCTTGAATCTCTCGTAGGAATTCTGGAGTGAACCTATTCATAGAAGAGGAGGTGTCTGGTTCAATGGAATTGGGTACATAAGCTTCCTGTGGGGGATGGCTTATGTTTTTGCTTGCCTCATCTCTTTCTTGATCTTTTTCTTCCTTGGCAGATCTTGCAATTATACTCTCTAACTTCTCTAGGAGTCCATCCAAGTGCAATTGTGTCTTAGCTGAGCCTGAGTAGTTGAAAAGGCGACTGGCTTCAAACATGGTCTGAGCCAATGCGACCATTTTCGCACATAGCTTGGTTCTCTCTATCTCTAGGTCAGCTCTAGGGTAGCACTTGTCATGATCCGTCACATTTGGCCCTTCTTTGGATTCTGGCTTGATATGCCTTAAGCATCATGTCTATGTCTTCAGGAGTGGGTTCAGCTAAGACTGATCCTACTCTAGGGGGTGGTGGGATGGTCTGAGGTAGGTGGACAGATGGTGGGTTAGATGGTGATGGAAGTGAGGGTGGTGGTGGTATGTGAGAGTTTGTTTGAGAGGCGAGTTCAACACTTTTGGTTTTTGTTTCTCTTATGCTTTCTTCTAAGTCGCTCATCTTTTTAGACCATTGTCTTTTCATTCTTTCTCGACTATCCCTCCAGGCTCTCGACCGTTTCTTGGCTATGCTCTCAGTTTCACTAACCTCTGCACTCTTCTTTTGACCTATTCCTGGGTTCTGTTGCAAAGCCTGGGCCCTAGTGACCACTTGCACTGGTGCATTGGAAGTGACACTTCCTGTTGAGTCTACAACTAAGCCAATAACGTTAATTGGAGTTATTTTTGGCATATTATTAGGATTCTTAGGGCAATCTCGTAAGAGATGCTCCTTTCCACAATCTTGGCAAAAGCCTTGAACTGTCACTGACTGGGGTTGTGTAGGTGGAGGTAAGGGGCAATCACGAATAAGGTGATCTCCCTGACATCTGTAGCATGGTCCTCTAGGGAATGGGGGTCTTACCTGCCTAGGCTGGGGCCTAGAGTTAGGGTTTGTGTACATTACATTTGTGTACTCTGGCTCCCAACTAGGTTCACCTGGTTCTTCACTGTAGTAGGACTCACCATGTTCAAGAGATTGCATGTAGTAAGCTTGGGGACTATCAATATGTGTAGAATCAAAGCTATGGTCACTAGGATCACTTTCTGAAAGCAGTGGTGTTACTGACACTATAGCTCTATTCAAATTTTCCTCAGCTGCTGCATACTTTATAGGAATCACATTAGCTAGGTTTGGAGGTTGTTGAGCTAACACAGGTTGTGGTCTTTGTTGGTTTTGGTAGGGTTGTTGATAGGGTTGCTGCGGTCTACCATATTGTTGTGGGGGGTACTGGTTCTGGTATCTTCCCTGTTGTGGATAGGGCTGAGGGTAGGTTTGTCTAACTGTCTTCTTATTGTACGGGCAATCTTGTGCTGTGTGATTTGTGTATCTCCGTTCTATGGTGCAATATTGGCTGCTAGGATTCACTTGGGGTTGAGCCATGATGGGACATGCGTTCACCATATGGTCACCACCGCAAGTATAGCAGCTCTTTACTGGGGCAAATCTAGGAATTTGTTTACTAGAGACACCTAGTTTTTGAGCTACTTTCTCCGCAAGTTCCTCAATTGATGTGGATTGTGAGGAAGAGAGGCTAGAAGCACTATCAGCATCTTTGTAGATTTTTGAAAGCTCTAGTTCCTCCCCTAGGTTATCCTCAATGTCAATGCACATGCGTACACACTCTTCTATGGTCCTAGGGTCCTTCAAGTACACATAAGATCTCAATTTGGTACTTAGCAATCCATCCAAGAACAAAGCCACTTGCTTAGCTAGTGTGGGTAGCTCCGAAACAGGGCATCTTTCAAGATATTGCCTAAATCTTCTTCCTGCAAGTCTCACCGTCTCTTGAGGGGTTTTCTTGAAGCTGTGAATCAGCGAAGAAGTGTTATGTCTTATGCCACTTTTAGAGAATTCGATAATGAATGCCTCTAGAAGTTGGTCTATGCTCCTGAACTGCCTTTCGTTTAGTGGCTGAAACCATGTCAGGGCGGTGTTCCTAAGGGTTAGACCAAAGGCATTGTACTGCGTGAATAGATCCTCCACTTGTTCAGCTCTCAAGACTTGCCTAAACTCGGCCACACGATCATATGGGTCTCCTGTTCCATCGAAGTAATTCTTCATGGACTTAACTAACTGAGTCGGTCTCAAAATCTTGGTGTGTTCCCTAGGCCTTGGCAGAGGGAAGTCATCAGCATTCCTTTGATTCCTTGGGGCTCTAAATCCTTCAGGTTCCACTCTATTTGTTTCCGTTCTCGTTCTGTCGCTTCCCACTGGGTTGGCAAAGCTTACCTCCGGTCTATCTCTATGCCTGTCTCTTTGAGTTCCATGAGTGTGGGAGGTTCCAGCTCCTTGGTGACCAAATGACACATTCGATCTTGGTTGGGGGAAAATGAATTCACATTTCCAAGTGTAAGCATGCCTATCATTTTCTGTAACCACAAAGATCCTCTCTGAAGCGTGATCTAAGTAGGTTACTCTACCTGGGCTATCAGGATCTTTGAACTCATATATCATGATTGTTCCTACCTCACTCGGCTGATTAGGTCTATATCTCCAAAAGGCTTCATCAGTCTCTCGGTTCAGGAGTAGATCTATGCTCTTATTGTCTTGGGGAATCCACTCTGCTGTGATAATCCTAGTGAGAACAGATTTGCCTCGGGGGGTTCTGGGACCACATTCCCCAATTCATCAGTCCTATCCTTGCTCTAGGTCACCTAAGTCCGTTTCTGGGACCACATTCCCCAATTCATCAGTCCTATCTGGATGACTGGTGACTACATATATTGTCCCTTCCTTGTCTAAGTATGATCCGTTTTCAAACTTGACCGCTGGATGTTCTAGTCCAATGGATTGGTTAGGGTTTTTAATCTGGACCACAGATCTTCCTAGGCCGTCCTCATAGATGCTAGCACCTAATCGGTTGGTCCTAAGGTATTCGAGTTGCATCTTGTAAGGGCCTTCCACCCTATGTAAATACGGCATCCCAGAACTTCCTGTAGGTCTCTCCATACCGTGGGACATCTCAGACTCGCTCGTCTCAGAGCTAGGGTAGTACGAATGATGGCTCAACTGCTGGGCCCAAGACCTAGCAGTATGATTGACACTAGCCTCTAAAGATCTAAGACTTTGTCTATCTCTCCCTAGGTGTCGTCCTGATCTAAGGTTCATAAGACCAAATGAATAATCCCAATTTTTCCCAAGTACACTTTGAGTTGCTGAGTTCTTTTGTATTAGTCACTTGTTCTTTTTTAATCCCTTAGGGTGTCACTTCTTGTCCAGTTACTCTTCGCCGCAAGGAACACTTAAATTTTTATCGTACTTTGAGTGCGGTCGCTCAATTTAATTTCTTTTCCCTTAGGTTGCTTCGCGATTGTAACCTCCTAACACTTGCACTTGCGTGATTAGGGTTCTTGGACTTGGTAGTTCTTAACGTGTTCCTAATTAACCAAAACCTCTATCTGTACTTAGCCTATGCTAGGGATTGACAGAGGGTGTTGAGAATTTCCAACCTTAAGTTTCTTCCCTTGGTTGCCCTTGTATGCCCAGGAAGCGTGTTCCCAAGCTCGCACTTACTCTTGCTTCGAGTACCCTTTGATGCTCTCAAAGTACCTGAAAAAGTCCACAATTGGCTCAAGAATTGAATTCAGTTGACAGACAGATCACTTTCACGCATGTAATTCACAGACCCAATTGCCTTTTGCCTTTATGGAAAACAATCCCAAGGGACCCTCAATTTTTTCCTACCCCGAGATAGGTCAACTTCACATTATCCTATCTAATAATCCTGACATTAATTCTACCGTAACCAGTGGAAGTTTGGTTTGTATTCCCCACGAGCTTTCAAAAATCACCGCAATCGGATTTCGTATGAGGAAGTTATGTCCACTCAGGGTTTTGGGGCCAAATCAGGATTTTAAACAGGTTAGCCGACAAACAGGACTTCTCAAAATACTTTGTGTAATGGCCTCACAATGCAATGATGAACCCTAGTATTTGTCCCACAATTTGTCAAGAATAGTCCACTATTTTTTGCCCTAAAAAATTGGCCAAATTTGCCCTTCAATCGCGTTCGCAAGCTCTGTCAGTCGCGATTGATAGGTCAATCGCGATCGACGTGTTGGTCGCGATTGACATGTCCGTCGTGGCTGTCAGTCGCGATTGATAGGTCAATCGTGATTGACACGTGGCCCGGATTTTCAGTCGGTCATGGTCAAAGGGTCGTTGACTCTGTCAGTCACGATTGATGGGTCGATCGCGATTGACAGGTCCTTCGCGAGGGTCTGTCCGTCGTGGTCAAGCAATCGTTGACTGTGTCGATCGCGATTGACAGGTCCGTCGGGGCTGTCAGTCGCGATTGACTGGTCAATCGCGATTGATGGGTCGATCGCGATTGACACGTGTCACGCGTGTTGGTGCATTTTACCCAAGCCTACATGCTTGATATATTTGATATCATCCTCATTTGTAAGTCACATGAGTAGTCATGTGAACACCTCTTGTAAAAGAGTACATTTTATCTCTTGTAAATGGAAAAAGAAAAAAGGAAAAGGATGGCTTACCTCATCCATGATGTAAAAGCAAATTCGTGGCTCTAACTACCTAAAACCACGAAATTTAGAGCTGAGGGAATCTCTCCTAACTTTGGGGATCACTTTTAGGTGGAGCCATTCAAATTCGAATTCAAAACTCCCTCCAAGAATAGCTATAAAAGGAGCAAGAAGGAAGAGGCGATTAGCAAGCCTTGTACGTGACCACTTCATGTCATTTTGTAGAGATTGAAGAGCTTACTCCATAGCTCTATCATTCTACTCCCATTGTGCAAAGATTCATTGCCAATGTGGTTGTAATCATATGTGAATCTATACATTTATTATCATCTACTCCTCTGTTTTGTTCTCTGCTATACTCACTCAGAGCAGTACCTTCAGAAGGTCATATCTCGAGTTTTACTGAACCTTTTTCAGTGATTTAACTTGCGTTGGATAGCTCGTACTGTCTACTTTGTGCATACTTTTGGAGATATCTGCATTTTACTGCTTACTGGTCTATCTCTGCAGAGCCCTGAGATTGTGGGGAGGTTCCAGAAATTGTTGAAACTTGTTCTCAGTGCTCAGTCCATTATTTGAAGTGTTTTAACTTGGATTGGGAAGCTTGCTAAGTCTATTTGCTATGCCCAAAAGGAAATTTTCTAATTCCTACCAGGTTGAGAGCACTGTTCATTTTTTTCCAGCAGGTGTATGTCCAAAAATAGCAAGTTTTGGGACCTAGTCATTTCGCAACTAGTCTGTCTTGACTTAAACTTTTGGGATACATGTTCCAAAGTACTTGGCTGATATTTTGGTGGATTTAGGAAGCTTAAAGGGTCTACTAATCAACTCTGAAGTCTTAGTTGGCTGGTGTGAAGCTGGTTGTAGCAGCACCTACTCATCTTTGGATTGCATCCACCATCTCTCTTCACAATGCGTAGGTTCTGTCAGTCGTGGCCAATCGGTCATTGACTCTGTCGGTCGCGATTGACGTGTCGATCGCGATTGACAGGTCTGTCTGTCGTGGTTTGTTGATCGCGATTGACAGAGCGATCACAATTGACAGAAATCTGAGGAATTTTAAAATTTCAAGCACACATTTGGGAAGCTCTAGGCATGTAGATCATGATTATGTACTTTGTTTAGCAAAAAGACCATTTTTTCTATCGGTCGCGATTGACAGAGATCAACGCCTCGAGACTTGCGCAGTCAAATTTTTTACCTGTTGGAGCTGGTGCAGCTGCTGGGGATGCTGATTCTTGTAGAAAATCTCAAAAAACACAGAAAATCACAAGCACACAAATGCTCTCTCGCTCTCTCTCACAAGCGAAATGAGGGAAATGGTATGGGTGGGATGATATGACCAAAAACTGAAATTTTTTGCGATGATGGAGATGGATGTGGGAGATGGTGAGGATGATGATGGTGATGAGAAAAACAAAAGAAAATAGATAAAGCTGAAAAAAATACCTATGACTCCAACGCGTCAACTCTACGTCTTACCATCACACGCTCGTCCTCAAAGCTCGATCCCCGGCAACGGCGCCAAAATTTGGTGTAGCTCAGTGATGAGTAGCACCTCCTTTAATGTCAATCCGGGAAGACGAGAGGATGGTATGATGACCATGAGCAAGTGAAGGCACAAGTGCGTGAGTGAGAAGCACACCAACTTGCACACACATACACACACACGTGCACACAAGGCAAGACAAAGAGTGAGAAGCAATGGAGTTCTTAGATTACTTTCAAAAAGCTCTTACAAGTTCAAATCAATTACAAGCTAACCTCAAAAATGAGCTCTCTAGCTCTATTTATAGTTTTTGACTAGGTTTTGGCCTTGTCTAGACCTAGTGTCCAACCTAGTTAAAAATTAGGTTCTCTACCCTATTTGGAGGTTCAAACGGAGTCTAAAAAATGTGAAAACTGATAGGTAGGTATTTCTAAAGCTCCTCAAGCTCAAGGACTCCTTGGCTTGCACAAAATGGAGCTACAAAAATATGAAACGGTATTTACAATGGTTTTTAGTGATGAAAATCACTATTTTTGTAGGGATTTCTTCTAACATTTTGACATACATTTCCTGGAGCTCCCTACTTGCTCCTTCTTCTTGTGTGCCCTACTCTTTGATGCCTGAAAAATTTAAATGGCCTACTTGCCAGATCTTCTTTGACTACTGTGCCTGCTTGTGCTGTCTCTTCGCTCCGACTCCCTTCGTAGGCTTCCTTGTCTTGTGACTCCTTCGGTTCCTTGACTACTGTCAACACATCTCATTTGCTAGGGTTATCTTTTTTTGAGGTTAGAGCTTGTATGAGTTTGTTAAAGTTATCATTATGAGGAATACAACGAGCTTTTTGAATCTCGTCACGTCTTGTCTACTCAAGAGTGTGTGTGTACTTGCCTCTCTCTTATTGTGGATGCATGTGCTTGTCTCATGTATTATCTTCATACCACCAATTGGTTGCTCCACGAATTGACATTTTGTGTGTGGTTGCTCCCATTTGATGTCAGTATGTCAAATGAGCATGCTAGTCTACATCGAACACTTTGGCGCTATTGGTGGGGATGTTTGTGTTGGATGCGTGGCATGATGGTAGTATTTTACATGAGGTATGGTACTTTTGATGCCCTTATGATCATGATTTGAATGTGTTTTCATCATTTTCAGATTTAGTTAAATTAGAATAGGTACTTAATTAGAAACAAGACAAAAGTAGTTTTTGGGGTTAGCATTTTTGCACAATTTCCAAGTTTTCCATTAAACTTGGACTTTTTTCTATCTTCATCTTATTCATTCTCTATTCATTAGTATACCCCTCAATCCAAGGTGATATAGGAAGGTTGTTGGAAGCAGTCAGAGGCACAGACGCCACGGAAGCATGTGAAGACGAAGCAGGGAGCCAGGCGGATCAATTTTTTAAACAAATATATTTCTTATTAATTCTCCAAACATTCAACAGTGATTATTATCACTAATTGTAACATATGTATCATAAGAAAACCCCATTTTATAATCCATAGCTCCATTTTGTGCAAGCCGAGGAGTCCTCGAGCTTGAGGAGCTTAGGTAGAATGCGCGTACCAATTTTCGTTATTTTTAGACATCGTTTACCCTTCCAAATAGCATCTAGGACCTATTTTTTAACTAGGCCGGTCACTAGATGTGAAACCGGTCAAAACTAGTCTAGAAACTATAAAAAGAGCTAGAGAGCTCATTTTTGTGGTTGGTTCATTTTGGTTAGTGTGAGCATAGAGCTAGTTTGAGCTTGTAAGAGTATTCTTGAGTAATAGAGCTAATTTCCCACCTTCCATTGTGTCTTGCTTGTCTCTTCATTGTGTGTGTGTGTATGTGTGTGTGCATCTTTGTGCTTCTCACCTTCACTCTCACATCACCTCACATTCACGATCTTCATATCACTCCTACCTCTCCCTCGGATTGACATTAAGGAGGTGAAGCTTCTTAACGTGGTTCTCACCATTGTGCTAGAGCAACACCAAATTTGGCGCCGTTGCCGGGGATCGAGTCTAGGACGAATGTGTGATGGTAAGAGTATAGCAAGAAGTGGCGTTGGAAGGTAAAAATTTCAGTTTTTGTTGTTGTTTTTACTTAGTTTTTAGTGTTTTTCACCTTCCCCATACTCCATCTTCATCATCGCATCATCATCTCCATTTCCAAAAAAATCAGAAAATTCACCATATCCACCCATTCACCTCATTTCCCCTCATTTGTGCATGCGAGAGAGCGAGAGAGAGTTTTTGCGCTTGTATGCACTTGTGTTTTCTTGAGTTTTCTTGCAGGTACAGAGCTTCAGAGCATCAGGAAAGCTTCCAAAAGGTAAAAAATGTACTTTCTGTCAGAAATTTCCGACTGTGTCGGACCATCGCGATGGTCCGCCAAGTTCGGATTTTGAGGTAGGCGACCACACCACGAGGTAGGCGATCCTTGCGCACACACGGCACCATAGTTGCATTTCAAAAATTCGTCATTTGGTGGACCATCGCGATTGGCTCGGACCATCACGATTGTGTCACACCATCGCGATAGGCTCACGCCATCGCGACGGCTCGGCCGGACCATCGCGACGGTTCGCTTTTTCGGACCATCGCGACGGTTCACTTGAGCCATCGCGACGGTCCACTTGGACCATCGCGACGGTTCATTTGACCCCGGACCATCGCGATTGGCTTGTGCCATCGCCACGACAGTGCCACGTGTCACGATAGACCATCGCGACGGTTCAACTTTTGGACCATCGCGACAGCCCAAAATCGGACCATCGCGATTGGCTCAAGCCATCGCATCGCGAACCATCGCGACGGTTCACTTCGGACCATCGTGATTGTCCACCGTTGACCGTTGACCGCGCCATCGCGATTGTCCGCTCGATCACGCCATCGCGACGGTTCAATTTTTGGACCATCGCGACGGTTCGACCTCATGCCATCGCGATCGTTCACGTCGAGCCATCGCGACGGTTCGCCTTTTTGGGCCATCGCGATTGTCCAAATTCCACGCCATCGCGACGGTTCGCTCGGACCATCGCGACGGTCCCAGACCATCGCGATTGCCCACCCCCATCGCAAATTTTGGACTTCAATTTTTGACCAATTTTGAGGGTATTTTTGGAAAATTTTTGGACCATTAGACTCATAGGAGACCCCTTAGCTCATATTTGAGGGAAAATTGGATTGTCAGTTTTTACCCCCCAGGGCCTGAACGCTCATAACTTGGGACTATTTTGATAAGCTATTTTGAGGTTCACCTAGTTTGGGACTAGAAAGCCAGGGGGCACACATTGGAAATTTGGGCAAAAAGGGAAGGGATTTAAAAGATGTATATACTCAAGTGTTTAATCATCTTGTGAATTGGTCTAACATTGGAAATTTCCAGGTCTAGCAAGGGCAATCAAAGGCAAGCAAGCAAGGCAGTGAGGACAGCAGAGCTTGGGAAGCACGGCTTCTTGGGCAACAGGACATCAGAGCAATCAGAAAAGCCGACTCGAGGTTGGAAGATTACTCAACCCCCTCAGTCAATTCTTAGCTTAGGCTAAACGGTAGTTGTGGATTAACGTCGATAGGAACGCCTCAAGTTCAAGATACCTAATTCTTTCAAGTTTAAGACTTAAAGTAAAGGTGTGTGTGACAAAAACCTAAAGAAAAGAACCTAAGTCTGACGGAACGAGAACTTAAAATCATAACGAAAGTCGAATTCCTGACGCATAAATTAAGACAAGAATCCAAAGAAGAATTAAAAAGAATCAAGAATTAATCACAAAGAGCCATTGACGATCTAAGTGTGTAATTGAGTGAGCAAGGAAGGAAATTAATGAACCTTAGATCGGGCAAACATATAGGTAAGTCGGACAGAAGAAGCCTTAGATCATCGGAGGCTAGTGTAAGAACCACTGCACGATCTTGGGCTCAGCAATTGAACAGTAGTTATCCCTACGAGTTGAGCTCAGAATCAAGTGAATCAGAAATGGCATTTAGCGCAGACAGACCAGCAGGAGGATCTCATGTAGCATACTTAGAAAAACCAGAAGGACCCTATAGAACGCTGTTGGAAGCAGTCAGAGGCACAGACGCCACGGAAGCATGTAAAGACGAAGCAGGGAGCCAGGCGGATCAATCTTTTAAACAAATACATGTCTTATTAATTTTCCCAAAACATTCAACAGTGATTATTATCACTAATTGTAACATATGTATCATAGAAAACCCCATTTTGTAATCCATAGCTCCATTTTGTGCAAGCCGAGGAGTCCTCGAGCTTGAGGAGCTTAGGTAGAATGCTCGTACCAAATTTCGTTATTTTTAGACATCGTTTACCCTTCCAAATAGCCTCTAGGACCTATTTTTTAACTAGGCCGGTCATTAGATGTGAAACCGGTCAAAACTAGTCTAGAAACTATAAAAAGAGCTAGAGAGCTCATTTTTGAGGTTAGCTTGTTGGAGCAAAGAAGAGAGTAGAGCTAGTTTGAGCTTGTAAGAGTATTCTTGAGTAATAGAGCTAATTTCCCACCTTCCATTGTGTCTTGCTTGTCTCTTCATTGTGTGTGTGTATGTGTGTGTGCACCTTTGTGCTTCTCACCTTCACTCTCACTTCATCTCACATTCACGATCTTCATATCACTCCTACCTCTCCCTCGGATTGACATTAAGGAGGTGAAGCTTCTTAACGTGGTTCTCACCCTTGTGCTAGAGCAACACCAAATTTGGCGCCGTTGCCGGGGATCGAGTCTAGGACGAATGTGTGATGGTAAGAGTATAGCAAGAAGTGGCGTTGGAAGGTAAAAATTTCAGTTTTTGCTGTTGTTTTTTACTTAGTTTTTAGTGTTTTTCACCTTCCCCATACTCCATCTTCATCATCGCATCATCATCCCCATTTCCAAAAAAATCAGAAAATTCACCATATCCACCCATTCACCTCATTTCCCCTCATTTGTGCATGCGAGAGAGCGAGAGAGAGTTTTTGCGCTTGTATGCACTTGTGTTTTCTTGAGTTTTCTTGCAGGTACAGAGCTTCAGAGCATCAGGAAAGCTTCCAAAAGGTAAAGAATGTACTTTCTGTCAGAAATTTCCGACTGTGTCGAACCATCGCGATGGTCCGCCAAGTTCGGATTTTGAGGTAGGCGACCACACCACGAGGTAGGCGATCCTTGCGCACACACGGCACCATAGTTGCATTTCAAAAATTCGTCATTTGGTGGACCATCGGGATTGGCTCGGACCATCGCGATTGTGTCACACCATCGCGATTGGCTCACGCCATCGCGACGGCTCGGCCGGACCATCGCGACGGTTCGCTTTTTCGGACCATCGCGACGGTTCACTTGAGCCATCGCGATGGTCCACTCGGACCATCGCGACTGTCCAGTTGACCCTGCACCATCGCGATTGGCCCACGCCATCGCCACGACAGTGCCACGTGTCTCGATAGACCATCGCGACGGTTCACTTCGGACCATCGCGATTGTCCACCGTTGACCGTTGACCACGCCATCGCGATTGTCCGCCCGATCACGCCATCGCGACGGTTCACTTCGGACCATCGCGATTGTCCACCGTTGACCGTTGACCGTGCCATCACGATTGTCCGCCCGATCACGCCATCGCGACGGTTCAATTTTTGAACCATCGCGACGGTTCGACCTCACGCCATCGCGACGGTTCGTTTTTTCGGACCATCGCGATTGTCCAAATTCCACGCCATCGCGACGGTCCATTTCCACGCCATCGCGACGGTTCACTCGGACCATCGCGACGGTCCCAGACCATCGCGATTGCCCACCCCCATCGCAAATTTTGGACTCCAATTTTTGACCAAATTTGAGGGTATTTTTGAAAAATTTTTGGACCATTAGACTCATAGGAGACCCCTTAGCTCATATTTGAAGGAAAATTGGATTGTCAATTTTTACCCCCCAGGGCCTGAACGCGTATAACTTTTTCATCCGAAGTCCGTTTTTTGAGCTTAATAGCTCGTTAGAAAGCTCGTGACGAGTACTACGTGACCTCAACTGTTTTTTTCTTAAAGGATACATATATTTTTAGATAAACTATTTTGAGGCTCACCCAGTCTGGGACTAGGAAGCCAGGGGGCACACATTAAAATTTGGGCAAAAAGGGAAGGGATTTAAAAGATGTATGTGCTCAAGTGTTTAATCTTCTTGTGAATTGGTCTAGCATTGGAATTTTCCAGGTCTAGCAAGGGCAAGCAAAGGCAAGCAAGCGAGGCAGTGAAGACAGCAGAGCTTGGGAAGCACGACTTCTTGGGCAACACGGCATCAGAGCAATCAGAAAAGCTGACTCGAGGTTGGAAGATTACTCAACCCCCTCAGTCAATTTTTAGCTTAGGCTAAACGGTAGTTGTGGATTAACGACGATAGGAACGCCTCAAGTTCAAGATACCTAATTCTTTCAAGTTTAAGACTTAAAGTAAAGGTGTGTGTGACGAAAACCTAAAGAAAAGAACCTAAGTCTGACGGAACGAGAACCCAAAACTATAACGGAAAGTCGAATTCCTGACGCATATATTAAGACAAGAATCCAAAGAAGAATTAAAAAGAATCAAAAATTAATCACAAAGGACCATTGACGATATAAGTGTGTAATTGAGTGAGCAAGGAAGGAAATTAATGAACCTTAGATCGGGCAAATATATAGGTAAGTCGGACAGAAGAAGCCTTAGATCATCAGAGGCTAGTGTGAGAACTACCGCTTGATCTTGGGCTCAGCAATTGAATAATAGTTATCCCTACGAGTTGAGCTCAGAATCAAGTGAATCAGAAATGGCATTTAGCGCAGACAGACCAGAAGGAGGGTCTCATGTAGCATACCTAGAAAAACCAGAAGGACCCTATAGAACGCAACTAGAGTTTCTCCGAACCAACCGACTAGGTGCTCGCATCTATGAGGATGGTTTGCGAAGGCAAGTGGTGCAACTGCACAACCCTGATCAACCCATTGGATTGGAAAGACCAGTGGTGAAATTTGAGAGAGACGCTTACATAGACAAAGAAGGAACCATGTACGTTCTAAGTACGCAGCCAAACGATACTAATGAGTTTGGCACAATTCAATTAGAGACGGAAACAAAATTTCAAGGAAAAGAACCGTTAGAAGAACCTAGAACACCTAGAGGGAAATCCATATTAACAAGAGTAATCATCCCAGAGTGGATCCCTCAAGATAACAGGAGCACAGAGTTGTTCGTAAATAAAGAGACAGATGAAGCCTTTTGGAGGTACAGAAAGGAAAACCCCAGTGAGGTAGGCATCATCACAATCTATGAATTCAAGGACCCAGATACACCTGGAAAGGTGGTATACCTGGATGAGACTTCAGAAAGAGTCTTTGTGGTGCCTGAGCGCGCTAAAAACACCTACACATGGAGAGGTGAATTGATATTCCCTCCATCTAGAACAAACATGAATACAAATCAACAAGGGGCAGGAACATCCTCAGCCCATGGAAATCAAAGAGAAGGAAATCACGAGAGACCGGAAGTAAGCTTCATTCACCCCATAGGGAGAGATAGAACAACCACGAACACTAATAGGACGGATAGACAAAGAGAACATGGAATACCAGGTGGTAGAGATGATTTTCCTCTACCTAGACCACATGAACACGCAAGAGTATTGAGACCCACGCAATTAGTGAAATCAATGAAGAATTACTTTGATGGGACAGGAGATCCCTATGACCATGTCGCAGAATTCAAACAAGTACTAAGAGCAGAACAAGTCGAGGACATGTTCACGCAATACAATGCATTTGGACTAACGTTAAAGAATACCGCTTTAACTTGGTTCCAACCACTGCAACAAAGGCAATTTAGAGACATCCATCACTTTTTAGAGTCATTCATCACTGAATTCTCTAAAAGTGGGGTTAGACATGACACGTCTTCGTTGATTCATAGTTTTAAACAGACCCCTCAAGAAACAGTTAGACTGGCAGGTCGTAGATTCAGACAATATGTTGAACGATGTCCAATGCAAGAGCTACCCTCACAAGCCAAACAAGTATCACTGTTCCTAGATGGCTTGTTGAGCGCTAAACTACGCTCTTATGTGTACATAAAAGAACCCAGAACGCTAGAGGAGTGTGTAAGAATATGTATAGACATTGAGGATAACCTAGGAGATGAATTAGAACTCTCAAAGGTCTATAAGGACTCAGATTGTTCTTCTCTAGCATCCACAAAATTGTCTAATTCGATAGAGGACCTAGCAGAAAAAGTGGCCCAAAAACTAGGAGTTTCTAGTAAACAGGTGCCCAAGCTACCGATGAACGTACGTTGTTACACTTGTGGTGGAAATCATTTGGCAAACGTGTGCCCCAATGCACCTCAACCTCACGTCAATCCTAGCGGCCAATATTGTACAATTGAGAGAAGATACACGAATCATACGGCTCAGGACTGCCCATACAACAAACAAACCGTGAGACAGAACTACCCGCAAGCATACCAGCAGCCAGGTAGGTATCAAGGCCAATACAATGCTCAGCCTTATTACTATAGGCCTCCCCAGAACTACCCATACCAGGCTCAACAGAGACCTCAACCCGTCTTAGCTCAACAGCCACCCCCACCAGCGAATGTCATCTCAGTCAAATATGCGGCTGCAGAAGAGAACCTAAGTAGGGCCTTAGTGCCTTCTTCACCCCTGATCACCGAAAGTGACCCGAACTCAAACAGTTTTGACTCTACTCATGTAACTAGTCCACCCGCTTATTACACGGAGTCACCAGAACACGTGGAGACATATCATTATGATAGTCCACCAATGGAACCTAGTTGGGAGCCAGATTATACTAATGTGATGTACGCAAACCCAAACCCACGGCCCCAATTGAGACAACAGAGACCACAGGGCCCTAGAGGACCATGCTTTAGGTGCCAAGGAGATCATTTCATTAAGGATTGTCCACATCCCCCAATAGCAAGGCAATCGCAGTACTATAGCATCCAAGGCTTTTGCACCGATTGTGGCAAAGAACACATAATCAAAGATTGTCCTAAGAACCCAGTTAACACATCAAATGTGACATCGATCAACGTGATAGGTATTGTAAACAACGCAGATGGATCCAACCCTACATACGTGCCTATCCAAGCTATAACCAGAGCCCAGGCGCTCTTACAAAACCAACAGCTTAATCCAGAGAAAGTAACCGGAACTAGTGAAGTTGCAGAATCTAGCAGTAAAAAGACGAAATCTTGGAAAGATTCTAGAGAAAGGATAAAGAGAAAATGGAGTAAAAAGATAAGTGAGTTGGAAGGAAGTCTAAGAGAATCTAGAGCCAAAATACAAGAATTGGCTTCACAAGAATTAAACCAAGAAATCCCAGCTCAAAAATCAGGATCAGTTTTAGCGGAACCCATACCCGAAGACCTAGACATGATGTTTCGTGCATATCAGGCTAGAATAAAAGAGGGACCTCAAGTAACGGAAATGAGTAAAAACTACCCTCGAGCTGATCTAGAAATTGAGAGAACTAAACTTTGCATGAAGATGGTAGAACTAGCCCAAGCGTTGTTCGAAGCCTCTAGATATCTTAATTGGAATAACATGGCAAAACCGGAACTACACTTTCAAGGACTAATGGAGAGGCTAGAACACTTGATTGAAAGCAAAGAGAAAAAGGATCAGTCTAGGAACCCTACTGTCCCAGAGACATAGGAAAGGAATCCACCATCCCTGTCTCAAGTACCCAATACAGAGAGTCAAGATAACCTATCTTCCATACATAAGTACTCACATGAATTTTTAAGAGAAATCCAAGAAGAGAAATGGAGAAAAGAACAAGGAACTCATCCTCCTATTCAAGAAATAGACGATTTGCAGGAACAATTTCCCCAAGACATCCCCTCTATATATGATGATGTAGAGGTGGAACGACTGAGTGAACCCACAGGATTTGAATCTAATTCTTTACAAGAATTACCTCAGTTCACAGGACCTTGGGAAGCAAAGTCTATTAGTATGAGAGCACCCACAATAATAGTGAGGAATGAAGAATCAGTGATCCCTAGAAATACGGAAGTGATCAAGAATACCAAAGTACAATGTAATCTCACTCTAGAGGAATTGTTAAAGGTAAAACCAGAATTGTGGAAGCACGTAGCAAATCAATTCCCTGAGCTAGCTACCACACCCTCTCAGATAGGATCACAGAAGAAGGTACCAGAGATACCCGTGGAAACGATTGGAGACGTAAGCGAAGGAGAGGAAGGTAACACATATCTTCCAATAACCCATCAGGGCTACACCACGAAAGCCATCTTAGATTCAGGAGCCGGAGTAGCTATCGCTACTACCGCCTTATGGAAACGTTGGGGTAAGCCAGCACTCAGACCCACCAGGATGAAGCTACAAATGGCCGATGGACACATAGAAAAACCGTTAGGCTTACTAGAAGGCGTATCTCTCACCACTTGTGGTGTAGAATTTGAGCATACTTTCGCCATTTGCGACTTTGCGAAAAATCATGCATATGAGATGATATTGGGACGACCATTCATGCGTCAGTTGCAAATTGTACAAGATTGGGGAACTAATTCTTTGTACTTGCAACATTTAGGAGTGACTACTAAAGTCAATCTTAAAGACTATTCACATAGAGATGTACCCCCAATACAATGGAATACCATCCATAAGACTCCAGTAGAAACGGAATCCGTGCACTCATTAGAATCAGATCCTTCTTGGTTGCATGAGGATACCCATTTATGGATGTGTAAAGTAGCCAAACAAGAGGAAGAACGATTAGAAACCAGGACCTTAGGTGCGGAACAACATCCACGAACCCTTCAAGATCCAGCCTATGCACCTGTAGTATTCCCTGACGAGGAGTTTGAACCCCATGGTTGGGCAGAAATACTAGCAACCATGGATGTAGCCATCAATGAAGAACAATGGACACCCCACTGTGACGAGGATGGCTATGACATTTCAGTTTTTACGATAGAGCCAATCATGGGCGATGCAATTTTAGAAGAGTGTGAACCAAACACTGATGCATTTGAGGACGCAAGCGAATTTGATTTAGAATCAATTATCATGGACCCACCCTTTGCATCAGAGGAAGAATATTTCTACGAAGTAGAGACTCACACTCAGAGTCACGAGGAAATTACGAACGAGGTAAGGTTAGCCACTCAAGTGACTGATAAGAGTGAAGGCAAGAAGAGAAAGAAGAAAGAAACCATGTCGGAAAAAGAAGAATCTTTATTTGAAGTACCCGAGAATTTCAAGAAATACGAAATCGACGATAGAAGAATCATGGTACGAATGCCTAATAGAAAAGAGAAGGATGGACAAGTATATGATAACCGGGAGAAAACCAAGAAAGTCATAGTTGCCATAGAGGGAGAAGAAGAAAAATGCACCTACATAGGGCACGATTTGACGACTGAAGAAGAAGAAGAGTTAGTTGCCCTATTGCGCGAATATAGAGATGTTTTTGCTTGGAGTTACAAAGATTTGAAAGGAGTAGACCCAGATATATGTTCTCATAGAATCCCTATGACTCCAGATGCGAAACCGACAAAACAGAAACCTTACACGTACAATGATAATTACGCTGCGAAGATTAAAGAGGAGATAGATCGCTTGATAGAAGCAGGATTTATCTACGAAATTGAGCATACCGAATGGGTATCCCCCATTGTGGTTGTGCCCAAGAAGAATGGAAAATTGCGTGTGTGTATTAACCTTAAAAAAGTTAATGCCGCCACGATTAGAGATAGTTATCCTCTTCCTATCACGGAACACCTATTGGAAAGAGTTGCAGGCAAGGAAGTTTACAGTTTTCTTGATGGATTCTCAGGCTATAACCAAGTAGCCATTGCTCCAGAAGACCAACACAAGACGGCTTTTGCCACAGAATGGGGCATATTTGCATTTCGTGTAATGCCATTTGGCTTGACAAATGCACCCGCTACTTTCCAGCGACTCATGTGTTATGTTTTTAAGGAATTTTTACGCAAGAGCTTGGAAGTTTATGTCGATGACCTATGTGCGCACTCAAATGTAAGACAGACACATATCCCAGAGTTGAGACAAATATTTGACAAATGTCGAGAATATCAGGTTTGTTTGAACCCAGAAAAATGCGTTTTCATGGTCAGACAAGGCAAAATTCTAGGACACATTGTGTCAAAAAATGGAATCTCTACGGACGAGGAAAAAGTGAAGGTGATTGCAGAATTACCCAGACCAACTAATGTGAAAGAGGTACAGGCATTTATGGGCCATTGCGGTTATTATAGGAGATTCATACACATGTATGCAATCATAGCCAAGCCTTTGTACTCTCTTTTAACCAATTTTGAGTGGACAGATGAGTGTGAAAATTCATTCAAGGAACTTAAACGACGCTTGTGCTCAGCACCTATATTGACTACCCCAGATTGGAGTAAGCCATTTCATGTACATGTGGATGCATCCAATTACGCCATAGGATGTGTATTAGCACAACCCACGAATGAAGGTAACATAGATCTCTCCATAGCTTACGCTAGCAGACCAACTGAACGCAGCAGAGAGAAATTATACCACGACGGAACGAGAAGGATTAGGGATGATCTACGCTGTAAAGAAGTTTAGGCACTACTTATTGGCAAACAAGTTCAAGTTCTTTACAGATCATCAAGCCCTATTATATTTAGTCAACAAACCATGTAACACAGGACGATTGATACGTTGGTTTCTATTACTCATGGAGTATGATTTTGAAGTGGTAGTTAGGAAAGGAAAGATGCATCTTAGAGCTGACCACCTCTCAAGATTAACCTCAGGAGAAGCTCCTCAAGGAGTAGCTGATGATCTACCAGATGCATACTTATTCAACCTTGAGATAGCACCAGAATGGGCTAAGCCGTTCGTCCCTATTCTGACATACGGACCCAAGAGTCCTAGGATAAAGATCAAAGAAGGAGAGATTACCAAATCTCAGAGGTACCAAATAATAGCAGGAAGCATATATAAACAAGATAATCAAAAGATTCTTGCTTGTTGTGTAGATGAATCAGAACATGCGAATTGGTTGCAATTAGCACACTTAGGTGCACTAAAGCAACATCATTCAAAACATAGAACACTACAGACTCTGCAGAGATTGGGAGTATATTGGCCTACGATGGAAGCAGATGTCTACAAGTTGTGTAAGGAATGCAGTGTTTGCTGTGAAAGACCACCGGTAGAGCATGCGACGTTATATCATGTGTCCCTCACACCAGACTGGAGTGAACCATTAGTGACCTACTTGAGGACGAACACATTCCCTCAAGGAATGACCTTAGCTCGACAACGTAGTCTAGAGCAGGAAGCTCACGACTATTCACTTATTGGCGATAATCTATACAAACGAGGACGAGATGGATATCTAAGACAATGTGTTCATGAGAGCGATTATCTGAGAATACTAGAGACTGCACACCAAGGTGTTGCAAGAGGTCATTTTGGACCAGATAGGATAATCAAAGCCATCCTCTTTGCAGGATTATGGTGGCCCACTCTTCACATGGATGCACATACCTATGTAAAGAGATGTGACGTGTACCAAAGAACGCAGTTTCCTACTCGCAGAGATGAAATGCCATTGAAACCCATGATGGGCGGACGTGCATTTTCAAAGTGGGGTATAGACTTTGTAGGACCCATTCACCCCCCTGCAAAAGGTACACATGCAGAATACATTATTGTTGCCACAGATTATCTTACAAAATGGGTAGAGGCAAAAGCCACAAAAAAGAATGATGCTCACACGACTGCAAAATTCTTATTTGAAAATGTCTTTACAAGATATGGATTGCCTATAGAGTTAGTGAGCGATCGAGGCACTCACTTTCTAAACCAAGTCATTGAATATTTGTTACAGGATTTTATGGTGATTCACAAGAAATCCGCACCATATCATCCTCAGGCCAATGGTCAGGCTGAAAGCACTAACAAGATACTATGTACCGTACTGACGAAACTCGTGAACAATAAACGTTCAGATTGGGACAAACAGCTACACCACGCTGTTTGGGCATATCGAGTGGCCTACAAGACCGTACTCAATGCAACTCCCTTTCAGATGGTTTTTGGTCAGAATGTTGTGCTTCCTTTGGACTTCTTGATACCGACCCTTAAGGTTGCACAAGAACATCAGTGGACCGGCCATGAATTATCAGCGAGAATAATGGACTTGGAACGATTAGGCGAAACCAGGCTGAAAGCAGCAGCAGGAATATACGCAGCGAAGAAGCGACAGAAAGCATATTTTGATGCACATGTGAAAGATAAAGGCCTAAAAGAAGGAGATTTAGTTCTAGTATATACGCTGAAACAGCACGCACGGAAGTTAGAAAAGCGAGGTTATGGACCTATGATCATTAACAGACTTTCGACTAGTGGAGCAGTGCAGTTAGCCACCTTAGAAGGAGATATAATGCCTAATTACATTAGTGGCTGTAGAGTCAAGCTATATCAGGAACCTCTTACTGAGGATATGCTTAGACGACTCACATTGGCAAAGAAGCGTAAGGAGGAAGAAAATAGAATACGAGCGGAAGCTCAGGCAGAAGCCATAGAACGCATTAAGCGCATGAAGCTAAGAAGACAAGGACTAGGGAGAGAATATTATAACCATCTGGAAACATCCCCCAGATATCCCATGGCCATGTGTCAAGTAAAGTCAACCACTCATCCTAGCATAGTGGACAGAAGACCATTCATTACAGTTAGGCTAGAGCACGGCAACCCTTGCCAAGAACTCAGGGCTTTAATTGACTCAGGTGCTGCGACTAGTGCGATTAGATGGTCCCACTATAAGGATTCAGGAATAGAAATGCGGCCAATTGAGGCATACCTCATAGGGCTAGGAGGCATGGAAACCCCTTGCATGGGTGAGGTGGACCTTCCTATCCTCATTAAGGATTTGACCATGACAGCAAAGCTACTAGTGTGCCATGATGACGACCTGATAGAACCCCTAATCCTTGGCCAAGATTGGCTATACGATCACTCAGTGGACCTAAATCTTAGACAAGGCTCCTTACAGATTGGAACCTTCGAGCAGAAGCGAGTGATACCGCTTGACTTCCCTAACGGCATTCCGCTTGACGGTTGTGACCCTAGACCCTATGAAATACATGCGACGGAAGACCGGAAGATCTTTAATCAGACCAGTCACGTTACGTCTACACCAACCCACTCGGGCTTGGTTATAGAAAGTTGTCAATCAGAAGGACGACAGAAGATCTTCCCTGGGACTTCCTGCAAACTAGAAGAGACAGTTACCCAACAGCAAGGGCAGAAGGGCACAATCAGAGGTCAGGTGGGTTGCATCAGCGGCCAAATGAGCACGACACCCTACGGTGCTCATCCTTCCAAGCTTGTTGCGGACTGGCCTAGATTAAAGTTACAAAAGGCATCACTTCCTAATGGGCAGGTCACGCAAGTGTTGGAACTCCCTTCTTTTCCAAAGCAGAGTGTCCGTCCGACCTCTCAACCTCAACAACAACAGAGTCAACCGCGACAAAGGAACCCAGACCGACGACAGTATCAGAGGAAACAACATGGAAAGCAGTTTAGGCCTCCCAAAGGAAGCGGTACCAGACAAATATGGGTGCCTAAAGGACAAAAAGCACTAAAGAACTCCAGCCAAGCAGAAATCGACAAAAAAAGGGCAGTACAGAAACATAATCGATATCCACCATCCCCTCGACCTTCTTCTACAGGTCCGAGCATCCGACAAATGTGGATCGCCAAGAAGTACCTTACCCATAGACCCACGCCCACGCAGATTTGGGTACCCAAACCATGTATCATAGCTCAACCCATATGCCATGTAATATATAATCCTCACAAACCTTTTCATCCCTCGACACCACCACACCCGATACCACCTTTTACCCCTCAGCAGAAACCCACCACCCATTCAAGGACTCTTAGGAAATGGATACCGAAACGTGTCCAACCGTCTTCCCCTAACCCATGGTCTAACTACCCCCTGACTAACATACAACCTTATGCTAAATCACTAACCTTTAAACCTTGTATAAATTCACACACCATCATCACACACCATTCGTAATCTCATCTCATCAAGAAATGTATGCATGATCTGAAACGTATAGGTGTCTAGAGACCTGCACTAGTGCTGCACGAAACATTGCATCCATCACATCACAGCACTTGGCTACACGGGTTACGCATCAGTTATGGAAAGGGATTGCGGTCTCACTTTAATGGGATCATGATTAATTTCCATGCTAATGTGTTAATCTTTTGTAGCAGATCTTTCTCACTAGCGCACCAGCCACCATGCTAACTGACGAAGGAACATCAGGAGCAGGCCCCAGTGTAGCAGCAGTACCACTCAACGTGCTACGAGCAGAGTCCCACCCTACTGCTCCACCGCCGGAATTTCAGGGATTTCCAGGGCCCATGCCTATCGATAACCCCCCTATGGGCTACACCGAAAAGATACACAGGAACTCTCATTGGTTTCAGGGCCTGGCAAGACCCCTCGCGGACGCAGACTTTATATTTGAATCCTCTCTGACTTTTGATGACCGCACGTGGGGAAAGTACCAGTTTTTCTCCAGAGAATTCGAAGCCCTACAAAGCACCCAGGATTTAACTCATGTTTGGGCCAGAGCCGGCTTCACAGAATATTTCAGTGATCCTCTACCCAAACCGGATTTTTATAGGTGCTATTATTTAATCACTACATTGATGGCATCGGAGAATAAGGATATCCCAGGAACCTTCATATTGCCTACTCTAGTGGATGATCCACCTTACAAGAGATTTTATCTCTCTAAGGACCTAATCAGAGCAGCCATCAAGATTCATGGAACCCACACTCCCACAGACCGAGAGAGATTGATTCCAGAACCGATGAAACGTGGGGATGTCACGAAGTGGGAAGAGATTTCGGCCATTACACCTGAGTTGTCAAAGCCACTAAGGATATGCATGCAACATTTCGCATTTCCAGCTCAGGACAGATTTACCATGCCCCATAAACGAATCTGGTTCGGATTATATTTGGCATGCACAGGACCTCAAACTGTTGATCTGGCAAGCTGGATCATAGACCAAATGTACCTGGCACAGCACAGATGGGAGCGCAAGAAGGTGCTTAACGGATGTTGTGCGCTCACTAGAATTGTGTATATGTGTTTGGCTTATGACTTGCCCATCGAGCGTGCATTAACAGGAGAGGAATTGAAGGCATTCAAGAGCACAACGAAGAAAGCTAGGAAGCCCAGTAGGACACGGGCAGGTAAGCGCATGCGAGGCACCATCCCTTGCCTCCAAGTGCCAGAGTCGCCGTCACCACAACCCTCTCCCGAGCGCCCACAGACAGAAGCTGCTCCCACTGTACAACCTATTCGCATACGGTTGTCCAGACTAGTAATTACGGAGGCCACCACGAGTACCGCTGCACCTCAGGCAGCTACCACCACAGAACCCCTCACCACAACTGCAGAAGCTCCCACCACTATTGGTGCGGAAGCGTTTTCTTTCCCGATACCACATATGGAGGCCGACCCCATAAACACGACATTCGATTTTGAGATGCCTGATGCATTCTCAAACGAATTTCAGTATTCAGAAGCACAACTGTTCTCCCAGGAATATGAACGTCCCAGCTACCCGACTACGCCGCGAGACTTGCCACAGGGACAAGCTGTGTCGGGCTCTGAAGAAGAAAGAACCGAAACAGACGACGATCAAGGCGACGATGAAGCCAGCCAGGGCTCACAAGAGGGACAGACAGATGGCCAAGGCCAACAGACTGACACACATGGCGACACCAGCACATATGAAGATGAAACTTTCGAAGCCGCAGCGTACACATTGGCCATAAAGAAATTATATCGTACCATGGAGAAAGTCTGGGCACGAAAGAAGTTAACTGAAGAGGAGAGCCAGGCATTAATTGAACAGGAACTCATCTCCGGAGGATTCGAAGACGCATATATTAGAGGGTTCAGAGAGTTAGTCAAATCAGTAGGCTCCCATGAAGCACTCAGGTTTTTACAAAGAAAGCAACTACCACAGTTTGATCCCCGCCGAGTGCGACTACTCTCAAAACCTGGGGAGTATATTCGTGTACCAACAGGAGCCCAATCTTCAGCACAAGCCAGGGAGGCACGCCTCACCCCCGAACGTTCATTAACCGCAGAAACCATCCTTGTAGATTCGCCACCCCGTACCACCTCTGTACAGACCACTACTATCCTCGAAATAACATCCACCCCTTCGACTCCTCTCTCACCTCATCTTTCACCAACCCATCCCGTATCACCCGCACACCCACCTGCTTTCCCCACATCCACACCTGTACAAAGCAACGTAGCCACAACCTCTTCCTTACCCATTCATACCACCAGGCCCACACCCAACCCTCTACATCCGTATGTTAACCCCTTCACCCCTTCATCCTTCCCAGCGTTTCCCCCACCTCTAAGACCCCCATTCCCCTTCCTAACCCCACTAACCTTCTCACCAGTCTCACCTCCCCAACCTACCATAACGCCTATTTCCCCGTTTCACCAAGCCGCTCCAACCATCCCCCCTGTAAACTACTCTACGTTTGTAAATCCCGTATTCACACCTACACAACCACCCACAATCACACCACTTTTCACAGTCACAACATTAAACACGTCCAATGGCATGGACATATCACCACCCACCTCACCACCACCCACTCCACTCACAGCACCCTCATATTTAGGCACTTCACAATTTTCCACAATCACCACTGCATCCACAGTCCCAACCCCGCTCCCCATTCCCACTGCATCTACTATCACTGCATCCTCATTTAGCACTTCACTACTACTATCGCCCACCATAGACACCGCATTTCAACACATGTTCGCATGCATGATGCAAGTCCGCGATGAGTTTGCATCACTCGGCACCAACTATCAACAGCTGCAGAAAACGACGAACGACTTACAAACGCAGCTTAATTTGTTATCAATTGAGAACGCCTCACTGAACAGCCGGTACCAAGAGTTACGAGAGGCTTATCACAAGTTAGAAATAGAAAGTGAGGAAAAAAGCAAAGAGGCCACCGCGGATTTAGATAACCTACTTAGAGCCCAGACTGTCCGCAATGCAACGCTCACTAGAAATATGGGCTTACTAAGAAGACACTTAGCCGCAGCAAAAGAGGAGAACCAGAGACTCCAAGAGCAAAATAGAGAGAACTTAGAAGCGGCTTTAGATCATCCAGAACAGCCACTAAGTCCGAGCAGATTCAAGGCAATCCCATCCGAGTCGATGCGGATACTGCTAGACGACCATGTCAGATTGCTCGAGGACTATGATCGTATGAACGAAGAACATCAAAAGTTAAAGGAAGATCACAAACTGCTACAACTCAGAGAACCAGCAACACAACAGGTACCAGTAGCAGCGGAATTACCAGCGCCTGTGGACCCTGCCCCTGAAGTTTTAGAGGAACTCAACGCACTCCGGGCCCAGGTAACAAATCTTGAATCTAGGATTGCCATCTATGAAGCACCACCAAGGCCAGACTCCCCACCTGAGCTACCAGCTGAGGAAGAAACCGTCACTATCCCGGTGGAGGAGACCTTCGAAGAGGCTTATGAACCGATACCCATCCCAGGCGGACGTGTCACGGCCGAAGGCCAGATGACCTATGAATTACCTACCCCCGCGTGGATGAAGACAGTAGAAGAACTCGGAACGACACACTCGGCCAGAGTAGAGGCACAGCTACATGCCATGGCCATAATTGAAGAGAAAATTTTACAATCACCATTCTTTGCTCAAATGGCCCCGCGACGATACATATCCGGGCATGAGCTTCAGTATAAACCATACTTCATGTTAATGGCAGAATATCAGTTAACCATCGAGAAAGAAACCGGCATGAAACCAACGCATGCCACTCAATTCGAGCCAGAGGACTTGCCACCAAGGGCGCAGAGAGGTGAAATCCTTCAACCAGACTGGCGCAAAGATTTACTGCAAAATTATCCAGAGATGATGAGCACGTGGGTAAAAGTGCCGCTTCACTTAAAATTTAATCCGTGCTGGGGACCAGTACCACGACGCCGCTCTTGGACTGCCTTCGCTATAAAGCTACAAAACAATAAGCAGTGCCAAGACTGGTTGAACTACCCCTACTTCAAGCCACCAGTCGCGTTACCCACAGTAGGCTACATGATGGCGACGATCCGCCACTGGCTCCCTCGATTAAAACCTATGGATGATATTGCCGCGCACATGACTGTCAAAATCTTTGACATGATGCAGATGGTCTTTAAAGTCTTCCGGCGCATCAAGGCTCCCCATGTCAACACCCCGGGCTTTGAGCATGGCAACTTGGATTTAGTCTATGATATGAGCACAACGCCATCGCTACGGGTGTGTTACGCCTGGCACTGCAGGATCAAATATCTACCGGCATGTTACAAGCAAACATTCGAAGAAATGTTCACCACCGGTTTTTGGGAGTACCATTCAGAAGTATTCATAAGCAGGCCCACACACTTATTGCAATTATTCGCCTGTGAACGAATGGTGTACTCCACACACTATCAGCTCCCACCACCAGACGAGCCGCAACCTATCGACTGGGAGAAACTCGAGGCTGATCTAGCCCGAGGTATTCGTGTATCAGAGCACACCCTCGCTCAAGACCTCCTACAGAATTACATCCGGCAGACCTCACAACAAGGTTCTGTCAGGGACGACAGAAGCGAGAGGGAGGGGGGTGTTGGAAGCAGTCAGAGGCACAGACGCCACGGAAGCATGTGAAGACGAAGCAGGGAGCCAGGCGGATCAATCTTTTAAACAAATACATGTCTTATTAATTTTCCCAAAACATTCAACAGTGATTATTATCACTAATTGTAACATATGTATCATAGAAAACCCCATTTTGTAATCCATAGCTCCATTTTGTGCAAGCCGAGGAGTCCTCGAGCTTGAGGAGCTTAGGTAGAATGCTCGTACCAAATTTCGTTATTTTTAGACATCGTTTACCCTTCCAAATAGCCTCTAGGACCTATTTTTTAACTAGGCCGGTCATTAGATGTGAAACCGGTCAAAACTAGTCTAGAAACTATAAAAAGAGCTAGAGAGCTCATTTTTGAGGTTAGCTTGTTGGAGCAAAGAAGAGAGTAGAGCTAGTTTGAGCTTGTAAGAGTATTCTTGAGTAATAGAGCTAATTTCCCACCTTCCATTGTGTCTTGCTTGTCTCTTCATTGTGTGTGTGTATGTGTGTGTGCACCTTTGTGCTTCTCACCTTCACTCTCACTTCATCTCACATTCACGATCTTCATATCACTCCTACCTCTCCCTCGGATTGACATTAAGGAGGTGAAGCTTCTTAACGTGGTTCTCACCCTTGTGCTAGAGCAACAAACGCAATTAGAGTTTCTCCGAACCAACCGACTAGGTGCTCGCATCTACGAGGATGGTTTGCAAAGGCAAGTGGTGCAACTGCACAACCCTGATCAACCCATTGGATTGGAAAGACCAGTGGTGAAATTTGAGAGAGACGCTTACATAGACAAGGAAGGAACCATGTACATCCTAAGCACACAGCCCAACGATACTAATGAGTTTGGCACAATTCAATTAGAGACGGAAGCGAAATTTCAAGGGAAAGAACCGTTAGAAGAACCTAGAACACCTAGAGGGAAATCCGTATTAACAAGAGTAATCATCCCAGAGTGGATCCCTCAAGATAACAGGAGCACCGAGTTGTTCGTAAATAAAGAGACAGATGAAGCCTTTTGGAGGTACAGAAAGGAAAACCCTGGTGAGATAGGCATCATTACAATTTATGAATTCAAGGACCCAGATACACCTGGAAAGGTTGTATACCTGGATGAGACTTCAGAAAGAGTCTTTGTGGTGCCTGAGCGCGCGAAAAACGCCTACACATGGAGAGGCGAATTGATATTCCCTCCATCTAGAACGAACATGAATGCAAATCAACAAGGGGTAGGAACATCCTCAGCCCATGGAAATCAAAGAGAAGGAAATCACGAGAGACCGGAAGTAAGCTTCAATCACCCCATAGGGAGAGATAGAACAACCACGAACACCAATAGCGCGGATAGACAAAGAAATCATGGAATACCAGGTGGTAGAGATGATTTTCCTCTACCTAGACCACGTGAACACGCAAGAGTATTGAGACCCACACAGTTAGTAAAATCAATGAAGAATTACTTTGATGGGACAGGAGATCCCTATGACCATGTCGCAGAATTCAAGCAAGTACTAAGAGCAGAACAAGTTGAAGACATGTTCACGCAGTACAATGCATTTGGACTAACGTTAAAGAATACAGCTTTAACTTGGTTCCAACCACTGCAACAAAGGCAATTTAGAGACATCCATCACTTTTTAGAGTCATTCATTACTGAATTCTCTAAAAGTGGGGTTAGACATGACACGTCTTCGTTGATTCATAGTTTTAAGCAAACCCCTCAGGAAACAGTAAGACTGGCAGGTCGTAGATTCAGACAATACGTTGAGCGATGTCCAATGCAAGAGCTACCCTCACAAGCCAAACAAGTATCACTGTTCCTAGATGGCTTGTTGAGCGCTAAACTACGCTCTTATGTGTACCTAAAAGAACCCAGAACGCTAGAGGAGTGTGTAAGAATATGTATAGACATTGAGGACAACTTAGGAGATGAATTAGAACTCGCAAAGGTCTATAAGGACTCAGATTGTTCTTCTCTAGCATCCACAAAATTGTCTAATTCGATAGAGGACCTAGCAGAAAAAGTGGCCCAAAAACTAGGAGTTTCTAGTAAACAGGTGCCCAAGCTACCGATGAACATACGTTGTTACACTTGTGGTGGAAATCATTTGGCAAACATGTGCCCCAATGCACCTCAACCTCATGTCAACCCTAGTGGCCAATATTGTACAATTGAGAGAAGGTACACGAATCATACGACTCAGGACTGCCCATACAATAAACAAACTGTGAGACAGAACTACCCGCAAGCATACCAGCAGCCAGGTAGGTATCAAGGCCAATACAATGCTCAGCCTTATTACTATAGGCCTCCCCAGAACTACCCATACCAGGCTCAACAGAGACCTCAACCCGTCTTAGCTCAGCAGCCACCCCCACCAGCGAATGTCATCTCAGTCAAATACGCTACTGCAGAAGAGAACCTAAGTAGGGCCTTAGTGCCTTCTTCACCCCTGATCACCGAAAGTGACCCAAACTCAAACAGTTTTGACTCTACTCATGTAACTAGTCCACCCGCTTATTACACGGAGTCACCAGAACATGTGGAGACATATCATTATGATAGTCCACCAATGGAACCTAGTTGGGAGCCAGACTATACTAATGTGATGTACGCAAACCCAAACCCACGGCCCCAATTGAGACAACAGAGACCACAGGGCCCTAGAGGACCATGCTTTAGGTGCCAAGGAGATCATTTCATTAAGGATTGTCCACATCCTCCAATAGCAAGGCAATCACAGTACTATAGCATACAAGGCTTTTGCGCCGATTGTGGCAAAGAACACATAATCAAAGATTGTCCTAAGAACCCAGTTAACACATCAAATGTGACATCGATCAACGTGATAGGTATTGTAAACAACGCAGATGGATCCAACCCTACATACGTGCCTATCCAAGCTATAACCAGAGCCCAGGCGCTCTTACAAAACCAACAGCTTAATCAAGAGAAAGTAGCCGGAACTAGTGAAGTTGCAGAATCGAGTAGTAAAAAGACGAAATCTTGGAAAGATTCTAGAGAAAGGATAAAGAGAAAATGGAGTAAAAAGATAAGTGAGTTGGAAGGAAGTCTAAGAGAATCTAGAGCCAAAATACAAGAATTGGCTTCACAAGAATCAAACCAAGAAATCCCAGCTCAGAAATCAGGATCAGTCTTAGCGGAACCCATACTGGAAGATCTAGACATGATGTTTCGTGCATATCAGGCTAGAATAAAAGAGGGACCTCAAGTCACGGAAATGAGTAAAAACTACCCTCGAGCTGATCTAGAAATTGAGAGAACTAAAATTTGCATGAAGATGGTAGAACTAGCCCAAGCGTTGTTCGAAGCCTCTAGATATCTTAATTGGAATAACATGGCAAAACCGGAACTACACTTTCAAGGACTAATGGAGAGGCTAGAACACTTGATTGAAAGCAAAGAGAAAAAGGATCAGTCTAGGAACCCTACTGTCCCAGAGACACAGGAAAGGAATCCACCATCCCTGTCTCAAGTACCCAATACAGAGAGTCAAGATAACCTATCTTCCATACATAAGTACTCACATGAATTTTTAAGAGAAATCCAAGAAGAGAAATGGAGAAAAGAACAAGGAACTCATCCTCCTATTCAAGAAATAGACGATTTGCAGGAACAATTTCCCCAAGACATCCCCTCTATATATGATGATGTAGAGGTGGAACAACTGAGTGAACCCACAGGATTTGAATCTAATTCTCTACAAGAATTACCTCAGTTCACAGGGCCTTGGGAAGCTAAGTCTATTAGTATGAGAGCACCCACGATAATAGTGAGGAATGAAGAATCAGTGATCCCTAGGAACACGGAAGTGATCAAGAACACGAAAGTACAGTGTAATCTCACCCTGAAGGAATTGTTAAAGGTAAAACCAGAATTGTGGAAGCACGTAGCAAATCAATTCCCTGAGCTAGCTACCACACCCTCTCAGATAGGATCACATAAGAAGGTACCAGAGATACCCGTAGAAAAGATTGGAGACGTAAGCGAAGGAGAGGAAGGTAACACATATCTTCCAATAACCCATCAGGGCTACACCACGAAAGCCATCTTAGATTCAGGAGCCGGAGTAGCCATCGCTACCACCGCTTTATGGAAACGTTGGGGTAAGCCAGCCCTCAGACCCACCAGGATGAAGCTACAAATGGCTGATGGACACATAGAAAAACCATTAGGCTTACTAGAAGGCATATCCCTCACCACTTGTGGTGTAGAATTTGAGCATACTTTCGCCATTTGTGACTTTGCGAAAAATCGTGCTTATGAGATGATATTGGGACGACCCTTCATGCGTCAGTTGCAAATTGTACAAGACTGGGGAACTAATTCTTTGTACTTGCAACATTTAGGAGTGACTACCAAAGTCAACCTTAAAGACTATTCACACAGAGATGTACCCCCTATACAATGGAATACCATCCATAAGACACCAGCAGAGACGGAATCCGTGCACTCATTAGAATCAGATCCTTCTTGGTTGCATGAGGACACCCATTTATGGATGTGTAAAGTAGCCAAACAAGAGGAAGAACGATTAGAAACCAGGACCTTAGGTGCGGAACAACATCCACGAACCCTTCAAGATCCAGCCTACGCACCTGTAGTATTCCCTGACGAGGAGTTTGAACCCCATGGTTGGGCGGAAATACTAGCAACCATGGATGTAGCCATCAATGAAGAACAATGGACACCCCACTGTGACGAGGATGGCTATGACAATCATGGGCGATGCAATTTTAGAAGAATGTGAACCAGACACTGATGCATTTGAGGACGCAAGCGATTTTGATTTAGAATCAATTATCATGGACCCACCCTTTGCATCAGAGGAAGAATATTTCTACGAAGTAGAGACTCACACTCAGAGTCACGAGGAAATTACGAACGAGGTAAGGTTAGCCACTCAAGTGACTGATAAGAGTAAAGGCAAGAAGAGAAAGAAGAAAGAAACCATGTCGGAAAAAGAGGAATCTTTATTTGAAGTACCCGAGAATTTCAAGAAATATGAAATCGACGATAGAAGAATCATGGTACGAATGCCCAACAGAAAGGCGAATGACGGACAAGTATATGATAACCGGGAGAAAACCAAGAAAGTCATAGTTGCCATAGAAGGAGAAGAAGAAAAATGTACATACATAGGGCATGATTTGACGACAGAAGAAGAAGAAGAGCTAGTTGCCCTATTGCGCGAATATAGAGATGTTTTCGCTTGGAGTTACAAAGATTTGAAAGGAGTAGACCCAGATATATGTTCTCATAGAATCCCTATGACTCCAGATGCGAAACCGACAAAACAGAAACCTTACACGTACAATGATAATTACGCTGCGAAGATTAAAGAGGAGATAGATCGGTTGATAGAAGCAGGATTCATTTACGAAATTGAGCATACCGAATGGGTATCCCCCATTGTGGTTGTGCCCAAGAAGAATGGAAAATTGCGTGTGTGTATTAACCTTAAAAAAGTTAATGCCGCCACGATTAGAGATAGTTATCCTCTTCCTATCACGGAACACCTATTGGAAAGAGTTGCAGGCAAGGAAGTTTACAGTTTTCTTGATGGATTCTCAGGCTATAACCAAGTAGCCATTGCTCCAGAAGACCAACACAAGACGGCTTTTGCCACAGAATGGGGCATATTTGCATTTCGTGTAATGCCATTTGGCTTGACAAATGCACCCGCTACTTTCCAGCGACTCATGTGTCATGTTTTTAAGGAATTCTTACGCAAGAGCTTGGAAGTTTATGTCGATGACCTATGTGCGCATTCAAATGTAAGACAGACACATATTCCAGAGTTAAGACAAATATTTGACAAATGTCGAGAATATCAGGTTTGTTTGAACCCAGAAAAATGCGTTTTCATGGTCAGACAAGGCAAAATTCTAGGACACATTGTGTCAAAAAATGGAATCTCTACGGACGAGGAAAAGGTGAAGGTAATTGCAGAATTACCTAGACCAACTAATGTGAAAGAGGTACAGGCATTTATGGGCCATTGCGGTTATTATAGGAGATTCATACACATGTATGCAATCATAGCCAAGCCTCTGTACTCTCTTTTAACCAATTTTGAGTGGACAAATGAATGTGAACATTCATTCAATGAACTTAAACGACGCTTGTGCTCAGCACCTATATTAACCACTCCAGATTGGAGTAAGCCATTTCATGTACATGTGGATGCATCCAATTACGCCATAGGATGTGTATTAGCACAACCCACGAATGAAGGTAACATAGATCTCCCCATAGCTTACGCTAGCAGACAACTGAACGCAGCAGAGAGAAATTATACCACGACGGAACGAGAAGGATTAGGGATGATCTACGCAGTAAAGAAATTCAGGCACTACTTGTTGGCCAACAAGTTCAAGTTCTTTACGGATCATCAAGCCCTATTATATTTAGTCAACAAACCATGTAACACAGGACGACTGATACGTTGGTTTCTATTACTCATGGAGTACGATTTTGAAGTGGTAGTTAGAAAAGGAAAGACGCATCTTAGAGCCGACCACCTTTCAAGATTAACCTCAGGAGAAGCTCCTCAAGGAATAGCCGATGAATTACCAGATGCATACCTGTTTAACCTTGAGATAGCTCCAGAATGGGCAAAGCCGATAGTCCCTATTTTGACATACGGACCCAAGAGTCCTAGGATAAAGATCAAAGAAGGAGAGATTACCAAATCTTAGAGGTACCAAATAATAGCAGGAAGCATATATAAACAAGATAATCAAAAGATTCTTGCTTGTTGTGTAGATGAATCAGAACATGCGAATTGGTTGCAATTAGCACACGTAGGTGCACTAAAGCAACATCAGTCAAAACATCGAACCTTACAGACTCTGCATAGATTAGGAGTATATTGGCCTACGATGGAAGCAGATGTCTACAAGTTGTGTAAAGAATGTCAGGTGTGTTGTGAAAAACCACCAGTAGAGCATGCTACACTCTATCACGTGTCTCTCACACCAGACTGGAGTGAACCATTAGTGACCTACTTGAGGACGCACACATTCCCTCAAGGAATGACCTTAGCTCGACAACGCAGTCTAGAGCAGGAAGCTCAAGACTATTCACTTATTGGCGATAATCTATACAAAAGAGGACGAGATGGATATCTAAGACAATGTGTTCATGAGAGCGATTATCTGAGCATACTAGAGACTGCACACCAAGGTGTTGCAGGAGGTCATTTTGGACCAGATAGGATAATCAAAGCCATTCTCTTTGCAGGATTATGGTGGCCCACTCTTCACATGGATGCACATACCTATGTAAAGAGATGTGACGTGTGTCAAAGAACTCAGTTTCCTACTCGCAGAGATGAAATGCCATTGAAACCCATGATGGGCGGACGTGCATTTTCTAAGTGGGGTATAGACTTTGTAGGACCCATTAACCCCCCTGCAAAAGGTACACATGCGGAATATATTATTGTTGCCACAGATTATCTTACGAAATGGGTAGAGGCAAAAGCCACAAAAAAGAATGATGCACACACGACTGCAAAATTCTTATTTGAAAACGTCTTTACAAGATATGGATTGCCTATAGAGATAGTGAGCGATCGAGGCACTCACTTTCTAAACCAAGTCATTGAATATCTGTTGCAGGATTTTATGGTGATTCACAAGAAATCTGCACCATATCATCCTCAGGCCAATGGTCAGGCTGAAAGCACTAACAAGATACTTTGTAACGTACTGACGAAACTCGTGAACAACAAACGTTCAGATTGGGACAAACAGCTACACCACGCTGTTTGGGCATATAGAGTGGCCTACAAGACCGTACTCAATGCAACTCCCTTTCAGATGGTTTTTGGTCAGAATGCAGTGCTTCCTTTGGACTTCTTGATACCGACCCTTAAGGTTGCACAAGCACATCAGTGGACCGGCCATGAATTATCAGCAAGAATAGTGGACTTGGAACGATTAGGAGAAACCAGGCTGAAAGCAGCAGCAGGAATATACGCAGCGAAGAAGCGACAGAAAGCATATTTTGATGCACATGTGAAAGATAAAGGCCTAAAAGAAGGAGATTTAGTTCTAGTATATACGCTGAAACAGCACGCACGGAAGTTAGAAAAGCGAGGTTATGGACCTATGATCATTAACAGACTCTCGACGAGCGGAGCAGTACAGTTAGCCACCTTAGAAGGAGATATAATGCCTAATTACATCAGTGGCTGTAGAGTCAGGCTATATCAAGAACCTCTTACTGAGGATATGCTTAGACGACTCACGTTGGCAAAGAAGCGTAAGGAGGAAGAAAATAGAATACGAGCAGAAGCTCAGGCAGAAGCCATAGAACGCATTAAGCGCATGAAGCTAAGAAGACAAGGACTAGGGAGAGAACATTATAACCATCTGGAAACACCACCCAGATATCCCATGGCCATGTGTCAAGTAAAGTCAACCACTCATCCTAGCATAGTGGACAGGAGACCATTCCTTACAGTTAGGCTAGAGCACGGTAACCATAGCCAAGAACTCAGGGCTTTGATTGACTCAGGTGCTGCGACTAGTGCGATTAGATGGTCCCACTATAAGGCTTCAGGAATAGAAATGCGGCCAATTGAGGCATACCTCATAGGCCTAGGAGGCATGGAAACCCCTTGCATGGGTGAGGTGGACCTTCCTATCCTCATTAAGGACTTGACCATGACAGCGAAGCTATTAGTGTGCCATGATGACGACCTGATAGAACCCCTAATCCTTGGCCAAGATTGGCTATACGATCACTCAGTGGACCTAAATCTTAGACACGGCTCCTTACAGATTGGAACCTTAGAGCAGAAGCGAGTGACACCGCTTGACTTCTCTAACGGCATTCCGCTTGACGGTTGTGACCCTAAACCCTATGACATGCATGCGACGGAAGACCGGAAGATCTTTGATCAGCTCAGTCACGGTACGTCTACACCAACCCACTCGGGCTTGGCTATGGACAGTTGTCAATCAGAAGGACGACAGGAGATCTTCCCTGGGACTTCCTGCAAACTAGAAGAGACAGTTACCCAACAGCAAGGGCAGAAGGGCACAATCAGAGGTCAGGTGGGTTGCATCAGCGGCCAAATGAGCACGACACCCTACGGTGCTCATCCTTCCAAGCTTGTTGCGGACTGGCCTAGATTAAAGTTACAAAAGGCATCACTTCCTGATGGGCAGGTCACGCAAGTGTTGGAACTCCCTTCTTTTCCAAAGCAGAGTGTCCATCCGACCTCTCAACCCCAGCAACAACAGAGTCAACCACGACAAAGGAACCCAGACCGACGGCAGTATCAGAAGACACGACAAGGAAGGCAGTTTAGGTCTCCCAAAGGAAGCGGCACCAGACAAATATGGGTGCCGAAAGGACAAAAAGCACCGAAGGACTCCAACCAAGCAGAGATTAACAAGCAAAAGGCCGAACAGAAACAGAATCGATCTCCACCATCCCCTCGACCTTCTTCTACAGGTCCGAGCATCCGACAAATGTGGATCGCCAAGAAGTACCTTACCCATAGACCCACACCCACGCAGATTTGGGTACCCAAACCATGTATCATAGCTCAACCCATAAGCCATGTAATATATAACCCCCATAACTCATCTCATCCCTCGATACCACCAAACCCGACACCACCTTTTACCCCTCAGCAGAAACCCACCACCCACTCCAAGATCTTTAGGAAATGGATACCGAAACGCGTCCAACCGTCTTCCCCTAACCCATTGTCTAACTACCCCCCGACTAACATACAACCTTGTACTAAATCACTAACCTTTAAACCTTGTATAAATTCACACACCATCATCACACACCACTCGTGATCTCATCTCATCAAGAAATGCATGCATGATCTGAAACGTATAGGTGTCTAGAGACCTGCATTAGTGCTGCAAGAAACATTGCATCCATCACATCACAGCACTTGGCTACACGGGTTACGCATCAGTTATGGAAAGGGATTGCGGTCTCACTTTAATGGGATCATGATTAATTTCCATGCTAATGTGTTAATCTTTTGTAGCAGATCTTTCTCACTAGCGCACCAGCCACCATGCAAACTGACGAAGGAACATCAGGAGCAGGCCCCAGTGTAGCAGCAGTACCACTCAACGTGCTACGAGCAGAGTTCCACCCTACTGCTCCACCGCCGGAATTTCAGGGATTTCCAGGGCCCATGCCTATCGATAACCCCCCTATGGGCTACACCGAAAAGATACACAGGAACTCTCATTGGTTTCAGGGCCTTGCAGGACCCCTTGCGGACGCAGACTTTATATTTGAATCCTCTCTGACTTTTGATGACCGCACGTGGGGAAAGTACCAGTTTTTCTCCAGAGAATTCGAAGCCCTACAAAGCACCCAGGATTTAACTCATGTTTGGGCCAGAGCCGGCTTCACAGAATATTTCAGTGATCCTCTACCCAAACCGGATTTTTATAGGTGCTATTACTTGATCACTACCTTACTGGCATCAGAGAATAAGGACATCCCAGGAACCTTCATCTTGCCTACCCTAGTGGATGATCCACCTTACAAGAGATTTTACCTCTCTAAGGACCTAATCAGAGCAGCCATCAAGATTCATGGAACCCACACTCCCACAGACCGAGAGAGATTAATTCCAGAACCGATGAAACGTGGGGATGTCACGAAGTGGGAAGAGATTTCGGCCATTACACCTGAGTTGTCAAAGCCACTAAGAATATGCATGCAACATTTTGCATTTCCAGCTCAGGACAGGTTTACCATGCCACACAAAAGAATATGGTTCGGATTATATTTGGCATGTACGGGACCTCAAACAGTTGATCTGGCAAGCTGGATCATAGACCAAATGTACCTGGCACAGCACAGATGGGAGCGTAAAAAAGTGCTTAACGGATGTTGTGCACTCACAAGAATTGTGTATATGTGTTTGGCTTATGACTTGCCCATCGAGCGCGCATTAACAGGAGAGGAATTGAAGGCATTCAAGGGCACAACGAAGAAAGCCAGGAAGCCCAGTAGGACACGGGCAGGTAAGCGCATGCGAGGCACCATCCCTTGCCTCCAAGTGCCAGAGTCGCCATCACCACAACCCTCTCCCGAGCGACCACAGACAGAAGCTGCGCCCACTGTACAACCTATTCGCATACGGTTGTCCAGACCAGTAATTACGGAGGCCACCACTAGTACCGCTGCACCTCAGGCAGCTACCACCACAGAACCCCCCACCACAACTGCAGAAGCTCCCACCACTATTGGTGCGGAAGCGTTTTCTTTCCAGATACCACATATGGAGGCCGACCCCATAAACACGACATTTGATTTTGAGATGCCTGATGCATTCTCAAACGAATTCCAGTATTCAGAAGCACAACTGTTCTCCCAGGAATATGAACGTCCCAGCTACCCTACTACGCCGCGAGATTTGCCACAGGGACAAGCTGTGTCGGGCTCTGAAGAAGAAAGAACCGAAACAGACGACGATCAAGGCGACGATGAAGCCAGCCAGGGCTCACATGACGAACAGAAAGAGGGCCAAGGCCAACAAACCGACACACACGGCGACACCAGCACATATGAAGATGAGACATTCGAAGCCGCAGCGTACACACTGGCTATAAAGAAATTATATCGTACCATGGAGAAGGTCTGGGCACGAAAGAAGTTAACTGAAGAGGAGAGCCAGGCATTAATTGAATAGGAACTCATCTCCGGAGGATTCGAAGACGCATATATCAGAGGGTTCAGAGAGTTAGTCAAATCCGTAGGCTCACATGAAGCACTCAGGTTTTTACAAAGAAAGCAACTACCACAGTTTGATCCCCGCCGAGTGCGACTACTCTCAAAACCTGGGGAGTATATTCGTGTACCAACAGGAGCCCAATCTTCAGCACAAGCCAGGGAGGCACGCCTCACCCCCGAGCGTTCATTAACCGCAGAAACCATCCTTGTAGATTCGCCACCCCGTACCACCATTGTACATACCACTACTATCCTCGAAATAACATCCACCCCTTCGACTCCCCTCTCACCTCATCTTTCACCAACCCATCCCGTATCACCCGCACACCCACCTGCTTTCCCCACATCCACACCTGTACACAGCAATATAGCCACAACCTCTTCCTTACCCATTCATACCACCATGCCCACACCCAACCCTCCGCATCCATATGTTAACCCCTTCACCCCTTCATCCTTCCCAGCGTTTCCCCCACCTCTAAGACCCCCATTCCCCTTCCTAACCCCACTAACCTTCTCAACAGTCTCACCTCCCCAACCTACCATAACCCCTATTTCCCCGTTTCACCAAACTATTCCAACCATCCCCCCTGTAAACTACTCTACGTTTGTAAATCCCGTATTCACACCTACACAGCCACCCACAATCACACCACTTTTCACAGTCACAACACTAAACACGTCCAATGGCATGGACATATCACCATCCACCTCACCACCACCCACTCCCCTCACAGCACCCTCATATTTAGGCACTTCACAATTTTCCACAATCACCACTGCATCCACTGTCCCAACCCCATTTCCCATTCCCACTGCATCTAGTCCCGCTGCATCCACATTTAGCACTTCACTACTACTATCGCCCACCATAGACACAGCATTTCAACACATGTTCGCATGCATGACGCAAGTCCGCGAGGAGTTTGCATCACTCGGCAACCACTATCAACAGCTGCAGACGACAACGAATGAATTACAAACGCAGCTTAATTTGTTATCAATTGAGAACGCCTCACTGAACAGCCGATACCAAGAGTTACGAGAGGCTTATCACAAGTTAGAAATAGAAAGTGAGGAAAAAAGCAAAGAGGCCACCGCGGATTTGGATAACCTACTTAGAGCCCAGACTGTCCGCAATGCAACGCTTACTAGAAATATGGGCTTATTAAGAAGACACTTAGCCGCAGCAAAAGAAGAGAACCAGAGACTCCAAGAGCAGAACAGAGAAAACTTGGAAGCGGCTTTAGATAATCCAGAACAGCCACTAAGTCCGAGCAGATTCAAGGCAATCCCATCCGAGTCGATGCGGATGCTGCTAGACGACCATGTCAGATTGCTCGAGGACTATGATCGTATGAACGAAGAACATCAAAAGTTAAAGGAAGACCACAAACTGCTACAACTCAGAGAACCAGCAACACAACAGGTACCAGTAGCAGCGGAATTACCAGCGCCTGTGGACCCTGCCCCTGAAGTTTTAGAGGAACTCAACGCACTCCGGGCCCAGGTAACAAATCTTGAATCTAGGATTGCCATCTATGAAGCACCACCAAGGCCAGACTCCCCACCTGAGCTACCAGCTGAGGAAGAAACTGTCACTATCCCGGTGGAGGAGACCTTCGAAGAGGCTTATGAACCGATACCCATCCCAGGCGGACGTGTCACGGCCGAAGGCCAGATGACCTACGAATTACCTACCCCCGCGTGGATGAAGACAGTAGAAGAACTCGGAACGACACACTCGGCCAGAGTAGAGGCACAGCTACATGCCATGGCCATAATTGAAGAGAAAATTTTACAATCACCATTCTTTGCTCAAATGGCCCCGCGACGATACATATCCGGGCATGAGCTTCAGTATAAACCATACTTCATGTTAATGGCAGAATATCAGTTAACCATAGAGAAAGAAACCGGCATGAAACCAACGCATGCCACTCAATTCGAGCCAGAGGACTTGCCACCAAGGGCGCAGAGAGGTGAAATCCTTCAACCAGACTGGCGCAAAGATTTACTGCAAAATTATCCAGAGATGATGAGCACGTGGGTAAAAGCGCCGCTTCACTTAAAATTTAATCCGTGCTGGGGACCAGTACCACGACGCCGCTCTTGGACTGCCTTCGCTATAAAGCTACAGAACAATAAGCAGTGCCAAGACTGGTTGAACTATCCCTACCTCAAACCACCAGTCGCGTTACCCACAGTAGGCTACATGATGGCGACGATCCGCCATTGGCTCCCTCGATTAAAACACATGGATGATATTGCCGCGCACATGACTGTCAAAATCTTTGACATGATGCAGATGGTCTTTAAAGTCTTCCGGCGCATCAAGGCTCCCCATGTTAACACCCCGGGCTTTGAGCATGGCAACTTTGATTTAGTCTATGATATGAGCACAACGCCATCGCTACGGGTGTGTTACGCCTGGCACTGCAGGATCAAATATCTACCGGCATGTTACAAGCAAACATTCGAAGAAATGTTCACCACCGGTTTTTGGGAGTACCATTCCGAAGTATTCATAAGCAGGCCCACACACTTATTGCAATTATTCGCCTGTGAACGAATGGTGTACTCCACACATTATCAGCTCCCACCACCAGACGAGCCGCAACCTATCGACTGGGAGAAACTCGAGGCTGATCTAGCCCGAGGTATTCGTGTATCAGAGCACACCCTCGCTCAAGACCTCCTACAGAATTACATCCGGCAGACCTCACAACAAGGTTCTGTCAGGGACGACAGAAGCGAGAGGGAGGGGGGTGTTGGAAGCAGTCAGAGGCACAGACGCCACGGAAGCATGTGAAGACGAAGCAGGGAGCCAGGCGGATCAATTTTTTAAACAAATATATTTCTTATTTATTCTCCAAACATTCAACAGTGATTATTATCACTAATTGTAACATATGTATCATAAGAAAACCCCATTTTGTAATCCATAGCTCCATTTTGTGCAAGCCGAGGAGTCCTCGAGCTTGAGGAGCTTAGGTAGAATGCGCGTACCAATTTTCGTTATTTTTAGACATCGTTTACCCTTCCAAATAGCATCTAGGACCTATTTTTTAACTAGGCCGGTCACTAGATGTGAAACCGGTCAAAACTAGTCTAGAAACTATAAAAAGAGCTAGAGAGCTCATTTTTGTGGTTGGTTCATTTTGGTTAGTGTGAGCATAGAGCTAGTTTGAGCTTGTAAGAGTATTCTTGAGTAATAGAGCTAATTTCCCACCTTCCATTGTGTCTTGCTTGTCTCTTCATTGTGTGTGTGTGTGTATGTGTGTGTGCATCTTTGTGCTTCTCACCTTCACTCTCACATCACCTCACATTCACGATCTTCATATCACTCCTACCTCTCCCTCGGATTGACATTAAGGAGGTGAAGCTTCTTAACGTGGTTCTCACCATTGTGCTAGAGCAACAAAGGTTTTAGTAGTTGTTATAAGGTTCAAAGGCCTCTTAAGATAAGATAAACAAGAAGAAAACTTTTGGCACCTTCATCTTTTTGAAAACTTTCTAGATCTAAGTGAGAAGTGAAGTGAAGAAAGTTACATGTCGGTCAACCTTCTCAGCCCACGAGGTAGAAGTTACTCCTCTTAAAGACACTTGAAAGGAACTTGAGAGAAGTGCCCATGCATGTATGCATTTTTAAGCATTACCTTTTCTTTATCTTAACATGAGGAAGGGAAACATGCGCACACATGCATGAAGGAAATTGTAGATGGGGAATATAGGCATCATGGCAATTTTAAAGCTAGAAAAAGGGGTGGAAATACACCCTCATTCCTTAAGAAGTGCAATTCCAAGCACCAAGAGTAAAGTGGTTATATGTTTGCTAACTATGGGGAGGCCCACACTCTCTATGGGTTAGAAAAGAGTAGGTGATTCACTCATGGAATAGATTTTCCCATAGACCATAACCTTAAAATAGACTGGGTATAGATAAGTAAAGTGCATGTTCTAAGAAAGGTACACCAAAAATTTGGAGTGTGTTTATGGAACAAGGGAGGAGGTTAGGATGCTCCACGATGTCCCTAGGATGGTAAGCTACTAATCTAGGTTGGGAGAAATCACCCTCTACTCTTAAGAGACTTTTTTTAGAGAGTTTGGCCAAGTAAAAGCACAAAGCTTAAATGTAGATGAGGTAGAATACATTCCAAATACTTGAGTGATAGCCCAAGATTTGGATCACTTGGAGCCAAAAATATCCTATAAAGTTCCCTACACATGTACAAAAATCATTGAGCTCATTAGATCAATTTTGATTCTAATACTTGACGTGTTTCAAAGACTATAATACCCAATGGGCAAGTGTTTCAAAGACTATAATACCCAATGGGTAAGGAAAATCCCATGGCGAACAAATAAATTGAGCCTCTTAGAGCCCTAAAGTGTTTAATAGCCTATTTATCTTTACCCCCCAAGAGCTTGCTTTGACATAACATTTGACCAAATATTTTTTAAAAAGCTGTAGAGCTCCGCAAAAAGCTTGTTTTGAATCCTACATGTTCTCAAGTGTTTTTCTTAAACATCATTTTTTATTTTAACATATATATATTTTTTAAGTTGGCCTTTGGGTTAGATTGGGGAGTCAAGGGAGCCTCCAAAGAACTTCCACTAGGAGCAAGGGAGGGGGTAAAGTAGACCACCGAGAGACAATTGATCCCTAGTCACCTCTAAAAGGTAAAGGACTTTGAGAAGTTGACCACCTATAGGGAGGGGGGGAATTTTTCAAATTTCTCCAATCTAGAGAACCTTGTAGAATTCATAGGAAAAAGATAATCACCCTATATGTTTGATTGGATTGCTTTTTCTATACTCGATCAACAAGAAATAGGATCTCTACCATAGAGAGTTCTATGGGATATATTAGGAACAACTACCAAACATTGAGCAAATGAGAAAGTGAACCTGAGGCCATGACTTCATTAAGTTCTTGAGATATGCAAAATCCTAGTTTTGAGATGCAGATTGAATTTGATATGAAGAATGAAAGGTGAATATCAAATAAAACTCGCCTTCACACATACAAATGCATTACAATCCATCATATTTATCTCCTCTCTCTCATGGGGCTTGGTGAGCTTAGAGATTTAACTCTTCCAAACATAATCGTTGTCAAACTTGAAGGAGAGTATCAGTTGTAGAAATGAGGGAAACTTAATACATGGTGACAAAGAAACCAAAGAACTTAGTGACAATTTTGTGCTTCATCAAACAAAACTAGCTCATTCTCATTGCAAAGACTTGAGGCAGCAATAGCATATCAATATGATGCAAAAGAAGCAATATGAGAGCCTGAACGAATACAATATGATAGAGGTGCATCTAATTTGCTCCTCAAGGGTATGCTGACAAAGAGGTTTCCTAATCCATCATTATTATAATGTTGCCAAAGTAGGGGATTCTTACCATGGGGAAAGATCACTGATATTCATCCCTTCTTGTTGTACTCCCATCACAGTGATTCAGCATTGACTTGTCTTCCGTTGTTGATGGATGTCCTTGTTGATGGTTCACTGATGAGATTCTTCGAGCACAAGCACATGGTTGTCGCACGTCGATGCTTCCGATGTTACTTGCAGATGTTGATGCAATCTTTGTTTGGAGATATCCATTGGATCTCGAAATGATGTAGTCAATTGATGATTGAATGACAACTGATCATTTCTCCCTATAGGGGGTCCATTTTAAAATAGTGTTTGGCTACGTACATATCACTTTTTGCCTCTTCATCTTTGGATGGTTTCTTAAATTTTGTACCCCCTATGGTTGGCTCTTTGGTTCTATGGGGGCTATTGGTGCTTTTGGCCTCCAAACCCATACCCTTGTTGCTTGTCTTCTTACTATTGCCGAAGACGTGATCTTCTTTTGATCTCTGTGCTTGGTTCTGACCTTTGCCTCTCCTTGGCTTCTTTGCTGAGACTTTTCTTGTGAGGGAAAGCATAGGGTTTTGTGTATGTAAGAGTTCCTTGGGTAGCCACATGTATAATCACCCTTGTTGAGCCGCAACTAATTCCTTCGACACCCAAATTTTTCAGATACCTTGTGGTTGAGCTTGTACTAGTTGCTTGGTTCTTCTTTTGGCATGGTTGGCTTGCCTGGATGGGAATTGTTGTGGCAAAGCTGGTGGTTGCTCTCCTTCAATCACCCATATTTGTTTACTCTTGAAATTTGGTTCACATTTTTTTCCTTGTGCGTGAAGAGAAAAGTTGTGTAGTAGCTTTTGTCACTGAGGTGGCCTCCTTGCCATCTGGTTGCAGTTGTCCTCCTTTGCTTTGCGAAATTGATTGTTCCAATTGTGATGTTGATACTTTTCGAAGAGAAGGGGATTCTAGCACTTCCATGACCTGCCCATCAATAGGTGATGAATGGTGCACATTGAACTCTGTAGTGCTTGCAAAATGCGAGGTATTGGAATAGAAAAGGCATCTACCTTCCAATTCAACTATTAGACATTGCTTGTTAATCTAGACCTAAAGCAATCGCTACCACATGTTTAAGTCAATTGCATGATCGTACAATGAATCTTGCCCTAATATCATATGTTATGTGATGTCCTCATCATGGCAAACTAGCAACTTTACTTTTAAGGGGACATCCTTTATGAGGATAGGAATGTCTGCCTTGTGATACAAGGGGTTTCAATGCCTCTTAAGCCATGAGTACCTAATTGCACTAGTGGCTGCTCTAGAATCAATGAGATCTTTGATCGTCTTATCTGCAACATCATGCCCTAGCTCAACCCTAATGAATGGTCATCTATCTATAATGTTAGGATGTGTACTCTTTTTGGTGCACATAACCATGTGATATCTTGGGGCATTGGGATTGACATCTTGGCCTTGTTGCCTTAACTTATTTCACCTAATGCAGTCTCTAGTCTCTGCTTGTGCTTCTTTGCTAACCCTTAACTCTTCTTCTTTTTGCTTCTTAGTAGTGTTGTCTCATTAGCATATCGTTTGTAAGAGGTTCTTTATAAGTATTATCGTTCTCATCAAGTAGATTATTATCATTGTCATGTAGAACGATTCAAATTTCTATATGAAATGTTGGTGAATCAATATTTGATGATGAATCATCAACATGACTTTCTTCGATCTCTCTAACAATAAAGTTTTCAAACAATGATCAACCTCTAGGTTGAACATGAATGACTTTCCACCAAGGATGAGCATTAGGTTTTTTATAAAAAAATGTTTGCTCAATATGACTAGGAAGAATATACAATCTCTTATTAATCACATTATTCTTGAAGATTCAATTGCACAAAACCTAGATAATTCCCTTCTCAATGTGGAATTGTTACCTTTATACTCGGCTCAAAACCAATCAATCTTCAAAATGACCTATCAAAATATAAAAAAAATAAAACTTAATTATTATGTTCTTAAAAGAATAATAAAATATATCATAAAATATAATATTTTCTACCTATTTGAAGATATGAAAATGATATTTTGTAGATCCCAACAATGGTCCCTACATAGCTAAGTTTGCTATCTATAAGGTTCATATCTTTTGAATTAGCATGTGACAATTACTTGAAAGAAGTGACAATGCTAAAATCCTTTGTTTTACACAAAGAATCAATAACTTTGATTATGATGTGCTATCCATAAGCTCACATATTATACGTGCAATAGTAAATAAATTATTATAATGGAAACAATTTACATATATGTGCAAGAATATAATATTAGTAGAAAAAGATTACCTTTTTTCACAACCTATAATTAACTCCCTTTTCTGGTATGAGATTCGTTCATTATTTTCATTGACTCATTGCATTCGAGTATATAGCCGATCTATGAAAGAAGATATATTTATACTCTCATTAGTATCGAGATTACTTCTATATCTTTTATTTCTGTGTCTTTTACTTCGAAGATTTCAAATTTCTTATTCACACTCGTTAACAAGTGTTTACATGCATTCGCTTTTATATGCAATAAAAGTAGAAATATAACTTTTTTCTTGCAATCTAAATTGAAATAATACCTCATCTTCCAATTTTGAAGAAGACTCATTAGTCCATGCACATTGAGCTTCTTCATGAACTCTTTCAAGGTGTTCATTAACATAGTACATGCACTCCTCAACCATCCATCCCTTTGCCATTGATCCTTCTAGTTTTTCTCTTTATCACACACAACATTTTAATATGCCCATGAATCACTTGACCCAAAACATCCATCCAGTGTTTACACATCCTAAAATCAAGCACTTAGAGCTTTGGCCAAAGTTTAAGCATTACACTATCAAAAGTAGTGTATACACCATGAAAATAGTTTTTTGCATTCTTCTGGGGCCAAAAGTAAAGTGAACAAATGTGCTCGGTTTTCTTTCTCCATTCACATAAAATAGTAGCATTATGTTCTAGTTCAAGCAAGGTAGGTGATCAACAAAGTTGATGCATAAAAAGGGTCTATTTGTGCTGCAATAATGGGTGCTGCCTGGTAAAACATGAATTGTCCATTCTAAGAAGAGCCATCAATGCCCTACATTCCAAGATGCATCACCATTATGATGTCTTAAAAGGTTTCCTCATTGTTCTTGTTTGTCGAAGATTGCCTCTATAGCTATTGCTATGCTTCTACATCTCCTATGGTCCATGCCATGGGCTTGAGCTTTGTCTATTGATTGACTTGCTAGTGTGGGTTCATGGTTGAACCTTGTGCCCCTGACCCTTGTACTCTTGGTTGACTACCATGTGAGCTCAACCATGCCATATACAAAATGAAGACAACAAGGCACCAAGGCCATTACGGAATCGCTGCCCTCGGTGCTAGCAAATTTTCTTTGATATTCGAGATGGGAAAAAGTTTAGGGATGATGTGTATATGGGTTGAAACCTTGGAGGACTTATGTGTTTCCTACTTGATGAAGATGGGGGCTATGTGGATGTGTTGATCAATGATTGTTTTTTACATGAAATAGTTTGTGGCAGCTTGGATTGATGTTTTTTATTATATACATCCATCTGTGCTATTCCCTCTGAAGTTTTCTTTCTAAATTGTTTCTCTATGCATCTAGTGTGTGTTCTATTATAGTCTAGACGTTTGTTAAATGCTTGAGGTTTCGAAGGCATTTTGATGCACACTATGGGTTGTATCAATGATTAGATAACATTTGTTGTTCATGTTCCTTTGTGTCCTCACTCTTTTAAGATGGATGGCTCATGCATGTGTCGAGGGATATTGTATGCAACACACTTATCGTGTGGTACAACTGGATAAGTAGAGTATGGATCATGTCATGCCTAAATCCTCTCTGAGGAGATGCACATGAAAGATGTATGCAACAATGTTTCATTCGAGAAATCTGGGACCTCAAGATTACCGTCCTGAACACAGTCTTGGGGCATACTCTATTTTGTGGAGTTTAGATGTTTTTTCTTGAGTCTGTGTACATATTGTTGTACTGCTCCTTTTTTATTGTAGGTGTTGTTACCCATGGATTCACAACAAACACTCTCACTCTAGATAATGAAACATGGAAGGGCTGTGATCAAATAGAAAATGTGTAAAAGTTGTGAAATCACACGCATGTTGAGAAGTCAATGTTAGAGTTGTTTGAAAGAACACAACCATATGTGGAGCTTGGCCTGCGACTTCTTTTGACAAAGAGGCTCACAAGCTTGGATGTTGGTCTTTTATTGTCTTAATTAATGAAGAAACTACAATGAAGAAAAAAAAATCCTAAGGGCTACCGAATGCTTTTTGGCATAATATCAATTTGTTGTCTTTTGTCATAATATCAATTTGTTGATGAAAGCTCAGAGGAAAATCATACCTTAGAGTTTGTGGAAAGATCTGGAACATTGTTTATATGCAAGACTATTTCAATCCTCATCTCATCTTGAATATGGGCTGCATTGTTTCATGATCTGTTTCAATTTTTGTACTGTTTTTATGGTTAATGAAGGGGGATATTAGTACATGTTTTTATAATGATTCTAGCATATGAGAAGGGTTCCACACTTTAGTGCACTAGACTTCTGATGATATCTAAATCAACTATCTCATTTTGTTTGATCACTCCAACAAAATAACAGATGCATAACTCTGTAGGATTTTTTGAGCCTTGGTGGTCAAAATTGTGTTGTAGGCTAGACTATAATGTGTCGTATGGAACACGGTTCATCCCTCTTTGCAAATATGTTTGATGCAGCTTGAATGGTTTTCCAAAGAACTACTCAGTGGGATGTATGCACAATTGGCAACAACATGCACATCATCCTTCTCATTAATTTGTTGGGTTGACTGCCTCTTAGGAGGATTGTGTCGCTCAGATCTTAAAGACTCTTAACCACTTTGAAGACCTTGGAAGTTTCAAAAGTTGGATTATATGCAAACTTGGACCTCTTCTCAACTTCATGCTTCTCTTTGAGTTGCTGGGCTGACTGCCTCTTAGGTGGATTGTGTCGCTCAACACTTAAAAGACTTTGCACCACCTTGAAGGCTTAGAAGTTTCAAAGCTTGGAAGACTTGAAGACTCAGCTTGGACCAGTTCAACTATGTGTGATCCTCTCATCCTAGCTTTATCGAGGGGTTATTCACGTATCCCTCTCTTCTTCTCTATATAAGGAAGGGTCTCATTTGTAAAAGGAGGTCCTTTGGCCATGGCCTTGGGCCCTATGAAGAATAGAGAAGGTTTCATTTGCTATTATCCTTATTCCTTGTGTGCATGGCAATGATATATGTGTGTGGGTTTGGAAATTGGAGTTGGCTTGTGTGTGAGCATTGCTCTCCCTTACTCCTTTTGACATTGGCCATGGTGCCATTGTTCATGGGCATGGGTGTGTATGCATTCCTTGCACTTCTTGCAACTCCACTTGGAGAAGCTTCTCACTTCCATGCGATACAGTTAGGGTCCATTGCTCCCTTTTTTCTAAACAATGTGTATGTGTATGTGTTTATATGCATGTATGTGTGTATATGCATGTATGTGTGTATATGCATGTATGTGTGTGTATGTGTATGTGTGTGTATTTGTATGTATGTCTGTATATGTTATATGTGTATGTGTGTGTATGTATGTGTGTATATGTGCGTATGTCTCTCTGTATGTCTATGTATGTGTATGTGTATACATGTATGTGTGTGTATGTGTGTATGTGTATGTGTATATACAGCGTGTATGTTCATGCCTGTGTGTATGCATGTATGTGTGTATGTGTGTGTATGTATATATTTGTATGTGTATGTGTATGTGTCTCTATATATAAATAGATAGAAAAATTAACAATATACCTTAATAGCGTCAAAAGAAATACATTACTCCATCCAAAACGAGTTTGAAGATTGAGAATAAGTAAGCTTGCACTTAGTCGTGTCAAGCGACTTCTTCATATATATATGCTTTAGACATTCTTCTCAAAGATATTTCTCATTTTTAGAAATATCAATGCTTTTGCTATCATTTTGATACCAATCCTCAGTAGAATTTGCCATCATCATCATCATCATCCTAGAAATCATGTAGTTCTTCTTTTGAATATACTTATTTCAATCTTGCATATTCTATAAGATCACTTTTGTGTAGCCTCCTCATGCACTGCAACATATGAGGGGCATACCAACATTACCCATACCAACGGTCATACCATGGCATCGGTATGACTGTCGGAGATTTCTGGAAAGATCATGCTAGGCATATCGACAATCACTTGGGCATCAGTATAACTCTTGCAAGCTAGTTGCCACTATAAACATTGAAAAAATCACCACTGTTATAGGCATCGATATAGGTGCTGATATAGGCATCCATATAAGCATCAGTATAAGTGTCAGTATATTGCTAGGACTACCAATGCTTATACCAATACTTATACCGACACCTATACCGATGATGTGTTTTAATAACCGGAGAGCAAAAAGTCGACACTCCACTCTATTTTGAACTGGGACCTATTATTATCGAGTTTGTGTGCATACATTGTGCTCGTCCACCTGCATTATGATCATCTTGTGCACACACATATGTCTCTCTCTACATACACATATCTCTCTCTCTCTCTCTCTTTCTCGCATCTTGGTAAGTGATGCATGCACTCTTTCACCCTCTCTCTTTCTCTATGTTTTCTCTTTCCTAGTTTCTATTTTGTTTTATTTTGCAAGCACTTTTTTGGCATCAGTTCTTTGAAATTTGATGAGAGACGACATCGATTGGGATTTGATGAGAGTGATCCGAAGAATTACATCGATGTAAGTGATTGTTTCCTTCTTTATTAGAAATAGAGATAGAGAGAGAAATGAAAGAGAGAGAGATGAAAGAGAGCGAGAGAGAGAGAGAGAGAGAGAGAGAGAGAGAGAGAGGGAGAGAGAGAGAGAGGGAGGGAGAGATAGAGAGAGAAAGAGAGAGAGATGAAAGAGAGAGAGATGAAAGAGAGAAAGAGAGAGATATAGAGATACATACACACCAGAGTAGATTCGATGCGCCGCACCGCTTTTTTTTTCGCTTCAATTCGTACGGTGCATTTGGTGCTATCCGGTGCGAAAAATTTGCGGTTACAGGTGTGCTAAAAATTCGTGACCTACTATAACTTATACAAACCATGAATTTTTCCCGATCTGTTGATTCTACCGAGCCTTTGAGCTTTCTTTGAGCCCACATTTGAGCCCTTTAAGCCCTCCTCAGCCCACTGCCCACTACCCTCAGCCCCCTTCACGAGCCCCCTCTTCTCTGAGACTCGACGAGAGAGAGAGAGAGAGAGAGAGAGAGAGAGAGAGAGAGAGAGAGAGAGAGAGAGAGAGAGAGAGAGAGAGAGAGAGAGAGAGAGAGAGAGAGAGAGAGAGAGAGAGAGAGAGAGAGAGAAAGAAAGAAAGACTTTTTAACGTCTATTAGAGGCCAAAATCGGCCTATGAGACAAAACATATACATCAGTATGATCCAATCCACTGTGATCCAAAACGAAAATAAAGTGTGAGTACTGCAAACGGGTATAAAAGGAGGGATAGTAGCTGGTATCAAGGGTGTGGGGTGCTATGGGTATGCACTCTATATGCTCAATGGGTGAGATACAAATATGATATGCATAGGGAGGGGAGGCTCGATGGTATCACAACCCCCTAAATGCCTGGAGTGGGTGTAGGATATAATGCATCGGTGGGTAAGGCATCATGGCAATCCTCAAAATGCTCTGGGCGTCCAAATCGATAGGGGTGCGCTGCTGACGTCTGTGTATCTCCATGTCATGGCGTGCGTGAATCGCCTGAATCTCTCTCTGATGTGGACGAGCTCTTCGGACAAGGGGTCTCGGTCGTCGACGCTGTCGTCTAAGCTCCTCTGCTCTGTGTAATGTGACACCCCGCATCGAGCTGGGCCCTCGAGTGTATGTGGGTCTGAAAAAATCTGTAATATAAGTCTGAGGGGGGGGGGTCAGGTGTATCTCCATCTGCTGCTGGAGGAGTGATGCGCGACGGTGCTGGAGCTCTACTAGGAAACGACCTAGAGGGCGCTGGTCCTCTGTCCCCAATAAAGCCCTGATCTCTCTAGGCCCCCTGAAGAGCTGTGGGTAGCGGTCTCTGATGTCCTCATATGCCTGGCATCTACATGTGTAGTGCTCCTCGTCCTCCACCTCCTCTCTACATATCCTGCATAATCGCTCATCCCTAGGGGTATGTGTGGCTCGCCCAATCTCAATCTCGAGCTGGTGTGATGATACTCTGAGCTGCCCAATGGCCACTCTCTCAGCTGGTGCCATATATGTATCCATGTATCGTGGTCTCTGAATGAAACCATCCGCAGTCACAGTCAGGAAGTGCTCTCTATAGTGTTGCCTCTTTGTGGGAAGAGGCTCCCGTGGTGCTATCCATGTCTCCCTGATGTGTATCTGTAGTAGGTCCTCACGGATGATCCTATTCCTCTCCGAACGAGAGAGGGTAATGTGGGGGGAAGAGAGGTCATACTGAAAAGGGGGGAGATCCGTAATGCTCATGCCATGGTCTGCTAACCATCGGTAAGTCTGTGCATACCATACTCTCTCATGCCCTGTCTCTGCCAAATGTCTAGAGCTCTCAAATGCAAGCCTGGTGAGTCGGCTAGTGGGGAGCTCTCTGACTCTCAGAATAAAGGTCCTGGAAGAGGGCCGCCACTAGCATCGGTGGTGTGCCAAGCTCAGCTCGTATAATGTCATGTGGAACGGAGGGCTTGCTGCGCAGCAAGCGTGATATCATGGTGATCTGGGGCCTCTCAATCTGCGTCCACATCGCCTCTGTGATCCCTTGTGCCCATACTGCTGCTGCGTACATCAATGCGGGTGTCACTAGAGTGTCAAAGAGCCACCCCTTAGTCCGGGGCTCCTGAAAATGTGTCTGAAAGCAGCGTCTCTCCAATCCTGCAAGTGCCGCATAACCTCGTGTCCCTCTATCTCTCGCAGCCTGTGCCATGGAGAATACCCCTGTGCTGCCCGAGAAGGTGATACCTAGGTAGACGTAGGAGTCCACTACCTCAATCTGTCCTCTAGCTGCTGTGAAAGAGGCGCGATGGTGTACTGTCCTGGAGGTATGGAAGATCATGACCTTGGTCTTGCCAAGGTTCACTGTGAGTCCTCTCTCCATGCAAAAGGTATCGAGCGCCTGTAAATGTGACTGCAACCCCTCCTGTGACTCTGAGAGCAGGACAATGTCATCAGCATATAATAGGATATGTACTGGTGTACCTCCGAGGTCTCCTCCTCGCCCTCCTGCTCGCTGTATATACTCCGTGATCTCGTCGATGTAGAGACCGAAGAGAGTGGGTGAGAGAGGGCAACCTTGTTTCACACCAATGGTGCTAACAAGGCTGTCTGATAGACCGCCGGGGCAGCGTACCCTGTCTGTGACTCGTGCATACAAAGCGTGGATGGCCCATAGCATGTCTGATGGAAGCTGTAACTCCTGGAGCCTCCGTAGTAGTCTCTCTCGAGGGACCATGTCGAAGGCTTTGCGGAAATTCACAAAGCAACAGTATAGTCTCTGCTTCCTCGCCTTCGCGCTCTCAATCAAGCAACGAAGCACGAAGATGTGGTCGATGGTGGAGAAAGTGCGGTGGAAGCCTGCCTGGCCAGGTGCTCTGATCCCCGCTGCCTCAGTGTGTGTACTGAGCTCTGCCTCTAGTATTGCCCCATAGATCTTGGCCAGGATATGGCCTATCATAATAGTCCTGTAGTTCCCTGGGTCCATCATATCGCCGGACTTATGGATAGGTGTAATGGTATGCATAGTCCATGAGTCGGGTAATCCCTCAACCAAAGCACGGTTGAAGAGATGGGCGATCAAGTGGGAAACTACATCTGCTGCGTATATAAAGTGCTCTCCCTGTAGCCCCGTGTGGTCTGCTGAACGGCCATGCTGTAGCCTATGGATGGCCTGTCGTACCATGCCTGCTGTGAAGAGGGTGGATATCACCGGACGCGGTGTGGAAGGAATCGGTAATGGTGGCTGTCCTAGGACGTCATATAACCTCTGGGCGTAGGTGTGCCAAGTCGAAGGATCTGCTATGGGTGTAGGTGGACGTGGCTCACGTAGTGCCCTCCACGCGGTGGCACAATCCCTACTCATGAGAAGGTCGATCAACTCTGCCTCCTGTCGCTCCTCGAATCGGTATAGTCGCCTACACTCCTCATCGTACCATCTATTCTGGGGTGTATGCCCCAGTCGTGTCGGATGTGCAGTGCTGTGGGTGGTGTATGGGAAGCTGAGAGTAGCGGATGTATGGAGGATCGAGGAGAAGTGGGCGGTGAGGGTGTCCAAGGAGGCAGAGGGATCAAGGGAGTAGATGCGCTCTCGAACATGGGAGCTATAGATATGTGCTAGCTCATGTCTAAAGTGAATGGTGGTACGGGCTCGTGGCTGTATGGTGACGGGGTGGGGTATGCATGGTGAGCCGCGAATGGATAGGGCAAGATATGCGTGATCAGCTCCAATCGATAAGGGTGGGATAGTGAATGAGGTGATCAGATGTGTCGCCTCCGGAGGTCCGATAACATAGTCTACCACACTGCCCCCCTGTGGTGTCGTGGGTGGAATGCAGGTGAGACCGCGCGAGGTGGGCCAGCTCTCCATCCCATTATATATAACGAGACGGTGTGCTGCTCCCATCTGGAGTAAGTGTCGACCATATAAGGTGGGTGTGGTGGTGTCGGCTGAGGCTGTGAGTGTAGGCATGTCCTCTATGGTACGAAGCATCTCAGGGTCGTCAAAGTCGTAGATATCACACTGGTGGCTCTGAGTGCGGGCATTGAAGTCTCCTACAAGGAAGACTTCACCCATCCCGGTATACTCCATAATCGTGTCACTGAGGCAGTCATATGGCGATGTGGTGTCTGGTCCCTCCCCTCCTGATAGCTGCTCAGGAGAATGTGTGAAGCGTGAACCAATGGGTGCAATATAGCATACGACGAAGTACACTGCTCTCTCCTCTGATAGCTGCAAGCGTATCCACATGAAACGTGCCTCTGGGTCTCTGGCTACCACTTGTACCCTGTGCTGTAACGACTGTCTATAGAGCACGACTACTCCTCCTGATCCCCGTGTGGTGTGCTGTCTCATCTTGCGGCGGTGAGCTGACTCCCACATATAGCCCTCAATCCTCGGTAGGCTCCTCCCCGGGCTCTCGTGTGTCTCTGTCAAGAAGATAATGTCTCTGCCCTCCATCACCTCCTCGAGGCGCCCTGGATGTGTCCATAAAGATCCATTGCAGTTCCAGACTGCAATGTGCACCTCTTGGTGTGCTGTCTCATAGGCCGCGAATCCCTAGTCAATGGGCCGTCCATCAATGATGATCCGACCGTCTCTGTAGAGGGCACGATGTCCCTCTCGTCTAGCCTGGAGGACACGTGGCATGCATGCCCGTCTGTGCTCTACCTGCATCCGTGTGAGGTCGTCATCCAAATAGATGGGGGTGCCCGGTGTAGTGCGTAGTACCGCCCGTCGTCTGAGAAAGTCTCTCCTCTTGGCCTCATCTGAGAACTGAAGGATAAGTGCTCTGCTCCGTGTGGTGTCCCCTCCTGCTCTCCATACTCTGGTGAAAGGGAGAGGCTCATCCGCGCAGTATCCAAGTAATGTGCACAAGCGACGCCCGTCCTGCTCTGGTGATCCGTCTGTCTCTGTGAGGCCGGAGACGCGAACATTGAGCCTGCGGGCCTGTCGCATCCGCTCCTCCTCAATGGTGGTATGCACTATGTGGATCTCCTCATGGTGGTTGTTCTTCTTTGCCTCCTGTCAAAGGTTCTTTTTGACAACCTCGACCCATCCATCTCTCTTAGTCTCAAGCTCGTTCTGCACCACCTCCATACACTCCTTCTTGATAGTCACCCGAATGTCCTCTAGATGTGGAGCGATCTCCCCCTCCTCATGCATGCTGTCCAGTTTTGTTTTCATATCAGTAAGCGCAGTGTGCAACTCCTCCAGGTCCCGTGAGTGCTGTTTGCGGGTAGCGAGAAGCTCTTCCCGAAGGGATTCGTTTTCCTTCTCCAAGGTTGCCACCTTGGCTTCGAGGGCGACAACTCTACGGGTAACCCCGTTCAGTGCAAAATCTCCTTCTTTCTTGTGTTTTCCTATCAACTCTCGGAGGGCATGCTCTAAGGTGGCCAACTGTTCCTCCAGCTTGGGAGCCATGAGAGAGAGAGAGAGAGAGAGAGAGAGAGAGAGAGAGAGAGAGAGAGAGAGAGAGAGAGAGAGAGAGAGAGAGAGAGATAGAGAGAGGATTTGGGTTTTTCTTAGGGTTAGGGATTAGGATTAGGTTCTAGAGTTAGGGTTAGGGTTCAGGTTAGGGTTAGGGTTAGGGTTAGGGTTAGGGTTGCACATACTTTTGGAGATGTGGGTTCTGGAGTTAGGGTTAGTTTGGGAGTTTGGCAGGTGGGCATGTTAGGTTTTGGTGTTTAGGGTTAGGGTTATGGTTTCATATCAGTTTGCAGCTGGGGTTTCGGGTATGTTAGGATTGTATCCCCGGGTATTCTATTCTTGTTTGCAAGACCCATCGGAGTGGTTGTTCAAACCGAGGGAGAGGAGAGGGGATTCGGCGTGGTAGGGGTACTGACAGAGGGCGGGGCAGAGGCGTGCATGCAGCGGGCGGGGCAGAGAGAGGCGCGAGTAGCGGGAAGGGAGAGGGGGTGGGCGCGCGAAGCGGGCAGGGCAGGGCAGGGGGCCGAGCAAGGCGAGGCAGAGGAGGCGGGGCAGGAGGCAGAGCAGGGCGCGGCAGAGGCAAAGCAGGGCCGCGGCTAGGGTTTCGGACCACAGCAGCAGACGACGGGGAGAGAGAGAGGGAGAGAGAGAGAGAGAGAGAGAGAGAGAGAGAGAGAGAGAGAGAGAGAGAGAGAGAGAGAGAGAGAGAGAGAGAGAGAGAGAGAGAGAGAGAGAGAGAGAGAGAGAGAGAGAGAGAGAGAGAGAGAGAGAGAGAGAGAGAGAGAGAGAGAGAGAGAGAGAGAGAGAGAGAGAGAGAGAGAGAGAGAGAGAGAGAGAGAGAGAGAGAGAGAGAGAGAGAGAGAGAGAGAGAGAGAGAGAGAGAGAGAGAGAGAGAGAGAGAGAGAGAGAGAGAGAGAGAGAGAGAGATTTCATTGAGAGCCACATATATATTTATTATTATTACATTGAGAGGAAGATCAAATTTTCAAATACCAACAATAATGAATTGGTGAATAATACCGGATCTGGTTCTGGTACACGGAGATGGATGTGTAAGTATTGTGGCAAGTCCTTCAGTACCACAACTACACGTCTTATCCGACATGTATCCGGACTAGGAGGATTGGGCATTGCTGGGTGTACACAAGTCCCACAAGAGATTGCAAAAATTATGTGCAAAGAGCATAAGCTTGCTCAAGATGCTAAAGAAGCTCGTCATCGTGAGTTTGTTGCAGCCTCTGAGGATATATTAGAAGAAGTCGAGGATATAGGACTTAGCGCTAGCACATTGAGAAGTCGGACTTCTTCTCAACGTGATGAGAATGAAGAGTCTGTTCCATTGGAAGGACAATCATCTCAAAGATTCAAAGCATCACAATCCTCTATTCAATCCTCTTACATATCCAGTGGCTTGCAGAAGCAACGCCAAAGAGTAGCTGACATAGAGATAGAGCGCTGCATACTTGAGTGCAACATTCCTTTCAATGTTGTTTGCACGGATGCATGGAAGAGAATGGTAAAAGCAATAGCTCAAGTAGGGCCTTCTGATGATTGGCATGGGGTTGATTATAAGCGGTTGCGTACCTCGATGCTCATAGAAGAGAGAGAGAGAATCGAGAAACTTCTAGAGCCTATTAGATTGGGGTGGCAGACATATGGTTGCTCCATTCTATCTGATGGATGGAGTGACATTCGACGCCACCATATCATAGACGTAATGGTCTCTAGCTGTTTGGGCACCTTTTTTCTTAAGGCCATTGATTGTAGTCATGCCGGCACACGCATCACTGGAGAGCTTATATTTGAGCACATCAAAAGTGCCATTGAGGAAATCGGTGTGCAAAATGTAGTACAAGTTATCACCGATAATGCCTCAAACTGCAAGAGAATGGGAGAGTTGGTAGAGGCTGAGTTTCCTAGCATTATGTGGACTCTATGTGCTGCACATTGTTTAGATTTATTGATTGAGGATATAGGGAAGCTCCCTTGGCTATCTCCTGTTGCTAGTGATGCAAAAAAGGTGATTTCTTTCATACGTAAGAATCACCAAGCACTAGCTATTTTTCACGCTTATAGTAAAAAAGAGTTGATTCGTCCAGCAGAGACCCGATTTGGCTATGTATACCATGTCTTCTCTAGATTACATTTATGCATGGACACATTGTGCTTGACAGTTACAGACCCTCGATGGCAGGCCATGGCTAGAGGACGCACAGAGGCAGCAAATTTTGTGCAGCGGAAGGTTTTCAATGTTGATTTTTGGGCAGAGATAGAGCATATTGTACCTGTCTTGTGGTCGATTCATATCGTACTACGTTTTGCTGATATGGAGGGATCCACACTTGGCCTTCTATACCATATGTACACGCAGATGCGGGAGGCTATTTCATCCGTGACGACTCTATCGACTTCTCGGTATATTTGAATTTTTAATTATTAATTATTACTTTATGCGTGACCACATTGATGATTAAAAATTTACTTATGATTACATTGATGATGTTATAGTGGCTTTTTGCTTTTGTAATTTTTTAATATAGACATAGTGATGTGATGGAGCTAGTGGAATCCCGATGGAAATTTTTATCGCGACCGATTCATAGTTTTGCAGCCCTTTTACACCCTTACTTTAAGGGTCCATGTTTATGGTCGCAGCCACACATGCGTCATATGAAGGACTTATACATGGAGCGCATTATGAGTCCTGATCAGCAGGTGGCATTTGATAGGGATTTTTTAGCCTACATGAGCAATGTTGGTATTGCTTATGCTAGATCCACCTCATTGAGGCAAGATGTCACATCTCGACCTCTTGAGTGGTGGAATCATTACGGTTATGGTCACCTTATCATTGCACCACATGCGCTTAGGGTATTGTCACAAGTATACATAATACGGTATTAATACCTCTATTGAAATTTGATTTATCATTTGTTATTTGTTACATAAATAAGAATTATAATCCAGTGTTCATGAATAATAAAGTTTAATGATTAATTATTGTAGGATTGCTCTTCTAGCCCATGCGAGCGGAATTGGAGTGCATTTTCTTTAGTGCACACCAAACTCCATAATTGTTTGAGTGTGGAGCAGTTGCATCATGTGGTCTTTTGTAAGGCTAATTTACGACTTTTATGTTCATTACGATCTCTTACAGGTCCGAGGCAGGTAATAATTTTGGTAATTATAATTTGTGTATATACTTATTACTTTCTAAATTCTAACTTTTTCTTATGTGTCATGTGAATCGTGATAAATTATAATATTCTTAATATTTGCTTTGCTTTTTTCAGATTTCACTTGTTGATTTTGAGAGTGCTTTCACATAAGAGGAAAGCATAGAAACACATGTTGATGATGAGCAGGAGCAGATTTACAGGATGCTGCATTCAGAGCTTGAGAGCATTGATAGGAGAGTTAGGAGAGCACGATCCTGTGCTATTTCTAGGCGCCAGAGTGATCCACCCGAGGAGCAAAGTCCATCTACGAGTGCAGCACCTGTTTATAGTAGGAGACGCAAAATGCATCCTCGACGTAGAGGCCAGCCCATTGTGTTAGAGGCACAACTCGAGGACATTGTGGAGCATGCACCAGAGGATAATGAGTTTGTAGAGATGGATCCTATTGTGGATCTAGAGTATGATGATGATGGGAATGTCATTCCTAGAGATGATATTTCTCTTCCATCATCAGATGAGTCCTTTGGCATAGATGATCTAGAGTAGATAGTAGATTCATACTTTTTGGCAGATGTTTATGAGTTACCATGACATATGTATGATCATTGATGTTACATGTATCATGATTCATGTCAGATATTACATGTATGATGTATCATGTTACTTTTTGGATTCATACTTTTTGACATTGGACATTTGACAGTATACAGGGTTTTTGACTTCATATTTATTGTTTATGTCATATGATTTATGAGAGTTCATAAATTTCTCCCTTGATTATAGTGTGTTTCATTATTTATGAAATTATGCCACATGGTTCAAACTTCAATGTTCATTAATAGACTAGGATTGTGATTTGATATTTGTAAGTATTAGATTTTAATATATATATATATATATATATATATATATATATATATATATATATATATATATATATATATATATATATATATATATATATATATATATATATATATATATATATATATATATATATATATATATATATATATATATATATTGTAACAACGCACCTTACACACCTTACCTCCGCATACCATTCGGTCCTCGCACCTTACACGCACTGAACTGAACGCACGGAATGCACCTGACTGCCTTGATACACACACACATACTCATGTATATGCATGCATATATATTACATACACACATGCATATGCATACATACGTATGCTCACACACATATACATACACACATGTGTACACACACATATGCAATGAAAGAGTGAGAGAAAGAGAGAGAGAGAGATGAAAGAGAGAGAGAGATGAAAGAGAGAGAAAGAGAGAGCGATAGAGAGAGAGAGAGAGAGAGAGAGAGAGAGAGAGAGAGAGAGAGAGAGAGAGAGAGAGAGAGAGAGAGAGAGAGAGAGAGAGAGAGAGAGAGAGAGAGAGAGAGAGAGAGAGAGAGAGAGAGAGAGAATAGAGATACATACACAAGCATGCATACTCATGTATATGCACACATACATATTACGTACACACATGCATACACACACATATACATACACACATGCATACCCACACATACATACACATATGCATACACATACATGTGCATATACCTACACTCTCACATGCATACACATACATGTGCATATACCTACACTCTCACATGCATACACATACAGACACATGCGTACACAGACATACATACACATATGCATACACATAGATCTCACATGCATACACACATAAGAAACACACATATACATACACACATACACACATATTCATACACACACTTTTTCACACATATGCACATATATACATACACACATAGACACACTCATATACACACACATAGTCACATACATATTACATACACACATGCATATGCATGCATACATACACAAATATACATACACATATGTACATACACACATGTACATACACACACATATACATACATGCATGCACACACATATACATACATATGCATACATGCATACACATATACACACATATACACACATATACACACATGCATACATACATGCATGCACACATACACACACATATACATACATGCATGCACACACATATACATACATGCACATACACACACATATGGACACAAATATACATACATGCACATACACATGGACACACATATACTTACATGCATATATACACACACAAAAGAGACACACATACACACACACATGTACATACACACATATGCATACACACATATACACATACACACACATACATACACACACATATACATACACACATGACACATATACACACATATACACATGCATACATGCACATACACATACACATACACATACACACACGTCACATATACATACACAAATATACATTTTTAAGGGTTAGGGTTTTAGGATTAGGGTTTTTGGCCTTTACATACATGCACACATGCATAGACATATATACACATACACATATGTGTACATATGGTACACACATACACACATATACATGTTTTAGGTCTAGGTCTTTAGGATTAGGGTTTTAGGGTTTTTACATACATACACATATGCATACACACATACACACATATACATGTTTTATGTCTAGGTGTTTAGGATTAGGATGTTAGGGTTTTTACATGCATACGCATATGCATACACACACACACACACACACACACACACACACACACACACATATATATATATATATATATATATATATATATATATATATATATATATATATATATATATATATATATATATATATATATATATATATATATATATATATATACATATATATATATATATATATATATATATATATATATATATATATATATATATATATATATATATATATATATATATATATATATATATATATATATATATATATATATATATATATATATATATATATATATATATTTATATTTATATATATACATGCATATACACACATACACATACACATACACACACGTCACATATACATACACACATACACACATATACATGTTTTAGGGTAAGGGTTTTAGGATTAGAGCTTTTGGCTTCTACATACATATACACATGCATACACACATATACACATATAAATATGGGTGCATAGTGACGGTTAATGCGACACAATTTCGTCGCTATATAATTGCATCAAATGTCACAATGAGTGTCGAGCACGTTGCATTGGTTAAACAATGAAAGCTTCAATTTTTTTTTTCGATGTGTAAAGTGATCTGCATTGCAACGGTAGCATTAAGCCTTGCTAAAGCGACAAAATAAAAAAGCATCACATAAGCGATGCTTTCTGCATCGTATAAATGATTGTAAAAAGTGTCACTTATGTGAGACATTTTAACCTACACACACATACACACATATACATGTTTTAGGTCTAGGTCTTTAGGATTAGGGTTTAAGGGTTTTTACATACATACACATATGCATATGCATATACACATACACACATATACATGTTTTAGGTCTAGGTCTTTAGAATTAAGGTTTTAGGATTTTTACATACATACACATATGCATACACACATATACATGTTTTAGGTCTAGGTCTTTGGGATTAGGATGTGTAAGCTGCCGGGATTCTTTCATATTATTTAGCCGAATCCCTGTAATTAGAACAGTCGCGCACTGAAAGGGTGTGGCAAAACCGTGTATCGTTTCTTTCTAATACAAAGAATATGTGCGGAAGCGATGACAGAGAGTCGTCGGCCTGTTCGGTCTGGGTGATGATCTGGAGTTACCTCTGATTTGGAGTCATATTACTTGCAAACTCATTTGTATGAATCTGTAGTTGAAGTGAAGTAATTAGGTATTATGTTATTGTTATTATATTGAAGTGAAGTGTGGCGGTATGGTAAAGAGGAAGTGAATGTGCTACGTAAAAACTGCGATAATCCATAGAAACGTTATGTGCTGAAGTGCACTGGAGTCTTTTGCAATTGTGCAGAATTAATTACTAAAGTTGATTGTCGGAAGTTAATCAGTGAATCAGGAAAATATATATAGGGCCTCTGATTCATCAGACCCCTGACCATCCCAAGAACCTACGAGCAAGAATAACTGTAACTTTAACACAGTATAATTTAAACATTGGTGCCGGCCATGGGGCATGGAGTAGTCAGTTAGTGCATCGACTAAGAGTTGAGAAGAATCCGATGATATATGCCGGTAACACATTCTAGAGAATCGTACCCAAAGTGCATAAGGGATCAGCATCCCTGGAAAATTTCTAGCGCTTTTGGCACACCTCCGAGTAGTAGTCGTGATGGACAAACGTTGGAAGGACAGCGCGAAATTTGGGCCAGTGGAGTACCACCTCAGCATTTCCTTGTGCAAGGACTATAGGGTATACCAGAAGTGCAACCAACTCCATCTGCGGAAAGTAAAGTTGGAGAAGTAAGCACTAGTTCTGGTGACAGTGTGGAAAATTCCGATCGAAGTCTGTGGAATTTCGATGGAACATCGGATAATTTCGGGGCTGGTTTGCTGAATTTTGGTGAAAGTTCCACTCGGTTCTGATTTTGAGGGGACTAGTGTGTTGTTGGATGAAAGTTTTTGTGAAAAGTTCACTACAGAAGTCCATTATGATGAAGGGCAATTGGGTGTAGGTGTGTGGGAACGACTTAACAATATTCAATTACTAGGGGGCGTGCCAGACGACGGGACAACACAGCAACAATCAGGTGTAACTGGTTCAAATAATTTGGTAGTAATATTTCCTATTGATTCAAGCACCATGAGTGGTTCGCAACAGCAACAACATCAACATCAACATCAACAACAACAATAACAGTAGCATAAGCAGCAGCAGACCATACCACCACGACCAGTACCCAGTGGAGTTACATATACAAAATTTGGCGGATTCCCCGTTGATGACCTTGATGCACATGTAAGAACTTTTGAAATTAATTATGCAGTACTGAACTACACAGCAAATCTGGCATATAAAGCTATAGTGTTCCTGTCTACACTAGTTAATGAGGCCGCTCGGTGGCTAACCGAATATGACATTAACCATTTCGGCCAGTACGATGATGTTAAGGATGCCTTCTTACAAGGATTCCGGTTGAAGAAAAATGCCGCTCAGATCTTTGATTATCTACAAAACAATAGACAAAAACCACACCAAAATGTGCAAGAGTATGCCACTTTATTTTGCACTCATCTACGACAACTGCCGCCTGCGCATGCCAACCTACCGGTTGATGTGATCACCTAGTGGTTTATTAATGGGTTAAACCCTCAACTCAAACAAGTAATGATTATACGATGTGTGGGCGGTATGACTCTGGATGCGGTTATAGCTATGGCATTACAGTTGGAGCATAAGGTGGGTGGATTTGCTGAAGATTTGGACTGGTTAAAGGGCAACCAAGGGTACGAGTGAAGATTCATTGAAACAAGTGTATTGCACAAAATGTAAGAACCCGGGACACATTGCTTCTACATGTGCACTGAACCAAATGTACTATGCACGGAAAGTCACTCCATCAAAACATGTCCTTATAATTCCAAAGTACAGGCCAGGCCAACCGTAAATGCTATAATACAAGAGCAAGGACAACCGACTACTCACTATGTACCACTGCAATTGAGGAATACTTCTTTCCAAAGCTATATAACTTATCGGGGAACACGAGCAAACAATTTAGGCCAAACTCGATGGAATTCTGGTCAATCAGGTGAAGGAACATCTCTCCCACCACCCAGATGCCATTTCTACGGTGAGATTGGGCATATTCAAAGATATTGTAAAGAGGCGGCCAAAAATGATAAACGAAGAAAGGAGCGACAGAATCCAATGGCCAACATGGTATATATTTCAGCAGTAGATACTCAAGCGGTAGTGATCCAAACCCGTTCTGGTAAGAAATTACAACCAGCTACGGAGATTTTTGCGCCGGGCATTCGAGAACAATAGAGAGTTTTTACCAAAGCTAGCACATGGGCCACTCAAGAATCAACAGTTTTCCCCGACCCAGTACCGGTGGTTCAGCAGACAGTACCGAATTCACCACCGGAAGCACCGAGTCCGGTGATAGCACCACCGGAGAGTCCACCGAATGTGGTAAGGAATACGTCGAATTTTGACTCTGTGTGGAATGTACTCTCGCAAGCTTCCATTACAATACCTTTGGGGCAATTGTTAGCCTTGGTTCTGGGTGTACGACAACCATTTCAGCAACAAGTTTGTCCCGAATCTTCCTGTACACCTACTACGACTACTATTAGTCTAGAAACTGATTCTGCGGTAGACCATGTTATTTTTTTAATTACGGAATGGTATAGAACCCATAAAATCAACCAGGTGTTAATCGATGGAGGCTTTGGTGTGAATATTATGACAGTCGGCCTTTATAAACGGTTGGGATGGACTCAAATTGAACCTGTTCAATCTTTTGTTCGAATGGCGAATCAGTCCAGGTCTACCTAGTGGGTTTGGTTTGAGATATACCCATTACTCCTCAAGGAGCAGTGTTCAAAATGACTTTTGTCGTTTTAGAATTACTTGATTCAACTCTGGACTACAACTTACTGTTTGGGAGGCCCTGGTTGAAACAAGCCAAAGTATTACAGGACTGGTCAACACACGAGCTTATTTTCAAAAGTAACCACCGGAAGTATGTCGTTCCGTTAGATGAGATGAAACCATGCGATCTCCATGCTCGACCCTACGTTATGTTGGATGGAATTTCAGATGATGAAGAAGAAGCTTTTCTCAAGGCTAACCAGGATCTGCTCACCTTGGGGTCAGTTGACTTACAAGCGGTAGCAGACAATTGGAGCCCAGTCATCTGTTCGGTAGTTCCGGTTCCAGAAGAAGGGGACCTAGATCTGGATCCAACTTTGAATGCCCAAAGTTTCCAACATTTATTCCCGTCACCGAAGGATATACCCATGCCACGACAGTTCTATGTACCGGAAGATCAAATTATCACCTGTGATTTGGGAAATGAAGAAACACCACAGCTGGTGAAGATTAAGGCAGGATTGCCAGAAATCTTTCAAAATAGTCTACTACAGTTGCTAACCGAGTTTCAAGACATATTTGCATGGGACTATCGAGATATGAAGGGGTTGGACCCTCGCATCTATCAACACCGCATGATGCTCAAGCTGGATGCACGCCCAATCAAGCAACCCAGCTACTGCATGAACCCACATTATGCTACTCAAGTGAAAGTTGAGTTGGATCACTTGCTGAAAGTCGGTTTCATCGTTCCCATCAAGCATGGAAAATGGATTTCACCTATTGTTATAGTTCCAAAGAAAAACAAGCAGCTACGTATCTGTGTGGATTACCGGAAACTAAATGCGATGACCGTACCGGATCCCTTCCCCCTTCCATTTCTGAATACAATGCTTGATGATGATGCTGGACGAGAGATGTATTCCTTTTTGGATGGTTACAGTGGTTACAATCAGGTGTGCATGGCTGAAATTGACATACCAAAGATTGCGTTTATTACCAATTGGGGTGTATATGCCTGTACGGTGATGTGGTTCGGTCTTCGCAATGCTCCTAATACCTTCCAATGATGTATGCAAGAATTTTTTTCCCCTTATTTAACCACCTTCATGCGCGTGTATCTGGATGATTTTTCATTATTGGGTGATACATCGACCCATCTTTACCACCTTCGGTGCTGTTTCTCTAAATGTCGAGAGTTTTGGTTGTGTTTAAATCCCAGTAAGTCGGTCTTTTCGGTTTGTTATGGCAAGTTATTCAGGTGGACCCAGACAAAGTGTGAGCCATACTAGATGCATCTTCCCTGACGACACCCAAGGAGGTTATGCGATTCCTTGGCCAAATACGCTGGCATGGGTGACATCTTCGATGGCTCGCACATTTAGCCATACCCTTAAATCGGTTGATTTCTAGTACTCCCCAACAGTTCGTGTGGATGGAAGAGTGCCAAATTGCCTTTGATCGATTGAAAACACTATTAACCCAAGCTCCTATACTATAAGCACCAAACTGGAAGCTCCTGTTCCATGTCTTCGTGGATGCTTCAGACAGTGCCATCGGTAATGTGCTCATGCAACAATAGGATAAGTGGTTTCGTCCGGTCTATTATGCTAGTCGATGGTTAGCTGCTGCTGAACGGAATTACTCTATCACTCAGCGAGAATGTCTCGGCTTAGTTTATTCGGTGAAGAAATTCTGGTACTACTTGCTGGGGCACCAATTTATGTTCCATATGGATTATGCTGCTTTGGTTTATCTTGTCTGTCAACAACACTTGGGGGGCAGATTAGCCAGGTGGTTGTTATTACTGCAAGAATTTGATTACGTGGTCGTCCATCGTCCAGGATCTGCTCATGCCTTAGCTGATTTCTTATCTCGGCTTGATTCTGGTGAACCTCCAGGTGGAATTGATGATACTACCCCTACTATTTATATGACTGCACCGGTCCAAGCTGAGGGCCAAGATCTCCCGGTGGCCCCTTCATATTATGATACTCTTCTGACCTTCCTCACCAGTAGTAGCCCCTCGACTAATACTTCTACTTTGGCTCGTTGTAAATTGGCAATGTATAGTCGACGGTTCCAGCTCATTGTGGGACAATTGTATTACATGGATCCTTCTGGTGCACTATTATGGTGTATTCCACCACATGAAGTTCCTTCAGTTATTGCCGCAGCACACTCTACTCCCTCCGGTGGTCATTTTTCGGTCGATCTTACTTATCGAAAAATTTGGCACAATGGCTTATGGTGGCCAACTATGCAACGTGATATTGTTACTTCTCTTAAAATGTGTGATGCTTGCCAATGCTCGGGAAAACCTTTACAACGACATCATTTTCCATTGCAGCGTGTTGCTCCCCTTGAACCTTTTCAAACGTGGGGCTTGGATTTCATTGGGCCTATTACACCTCCGACTACGATCATTCATCATCAGTATATACTTGTACGGATTATGCTACTCGATGGGCCGAGGGTTGGGCTTTACGGTCTGCTACTACATCTGTGGTGGTTAAATGTTTGATGACGGATGTGTTCCCTCGGTTCGGTCTTCCCTTAGAGATTGTTTCGAATCAGGGCACACATTTTGTTAATTCCTTACTGCAAGCACTTACTTGCACCCTAGAGATTTTTCATAAATTTAGCTCTCCCTATTACCCTCGTGCCAATGGTCTTGCTGAAAGCACCAATAAAACTCTCTTGAATATGCTCAAGAAATTAGTTTTGGAATGTCTGGAGCATTGGGATCAGTTCCTTCCTTCAGTTCTGTGGGCATACTGCACTATGTACAAAGTGGCTACCGAGAATACACCTTTCTAATTGGCATATGGGCTAGAGGCCATTGCACCCATGGAGTTGGTGGTACCTGGCCTCAAGGTGGCACTAGAACATAAACTCTTACCGGAGGAAACCTTTCCTTTCCGGTTGGACATGTTACGGTCCTTGGATGAACATCGCTGGGAAAGTTTTTTAATGCTGCACGAAGTCCAATTACGCCAAGCCAAGATGCATGATCAGTTTTTTTGCACTCTTGTTTTCACTAACGGACAGTTAGTTCTATTCTATAATGCTAAATCTAATCGATCAGCGGGCAAGTTCAAACTTCGGTGGTTTGGTCCTTATCGTATGGTAGCACAGATTGGACCTTCCACGTTTCGGTTATCAACGCTAACTGGTACCCTTCTCCCTAAGGCAATCAATGGATCGAAGCTTCATCCTTATTATCCCCCATCTTCTTCTTCATGATGCTTGATCGGTATTTTTACTTTTCGCCCATTTTCTCCCACTGTTTTGAATCGACGTTTCTTTCCTATCTGCATGTTCCGATTGACCGACTAACCATAATATTTTCGTTTTCTTACCTAATCATGATTATTAGCCACCTTATGTGTCTCAGATTCTGTTCATGTGTGCATGTCGCCATTATGTCTGTATATTTCCAACACTGCGTGATGATTATGTTTCTTTCCGCATGTTCATTCAGTGTTTTTACTTACTTCCATTCTCCCCGTTGTTTTTTGCTATTGAGTCTTTGTGCAATTGTGTATTCTGTGTTTTCTCTTGCTTTCATGCTCTCGTTCTCGCCATGGAAGCTCTAGCAAACATTGCAACCTTTCGTGCTGGACTCGCTCCGGAATCGAGTGAGTTTCTACGCGTTCGTGGCCTTCTGGCCTTTGCTGAATTTCCTTGGCATTCAGTGGAGTGCCATCCCTTCTTTGCGCAGATCACATCTGCCATTGCAGCTACACCTGCTATTGAAACCTACTGGCCGCTAGCATGCCTTAACCCACGTGTAGTCATCACCCTTAACACCGTCGTTGAGGGATTCCATCTCCCTCAAGAGGGCCTAGTAGATGGACCTCTCTTACTGATGTCTACAATGAAAGAACTATTTCCACGCCATTCTTCCAATGAGTTCGCAATCCTTTGTTGCCCTGAACCGGAGCGCACTGGACTCCAGTTTCTTGTTGCTGCCCTTAATCTTCAAAAAACGCACATATGGCATTTCTCGCCCCTTTTATTCTATGACAGACACCGCAACAAGAGAAGAAGTTAATTTTGCTTCATTCTTCTTCCGACGCATTCACCGGGAATGCCAGGCCGTTTCTCGACAATTGGCCAAGAATGAGATACCTCCAACCCTCTTGCCGCATCTCTTGACTTTCCTCCTTCCGGTGATTCAGGCAGCGCAACCTCCCCCATTGAATACCCTTCTCTTTCATGAAGAGTCCGTACAAATGATGGAGGTCGACGACGATGAGGATCTTCTGTAGTTCTTCAAAGGGAAATGCCCCAAACTGAGCCCTTCTCACAGTAAAGCACCGTCGTCCTCAACCGTGCAGTTCCAAGACACTATTTCATCTGTTCCGATTCTTTCTGCTCCACCATCTCCTACAGATCAAGCTAATCCTAACAATGTTATTGAAGAAGTTCACCCTATTCATATGGTCATGCAGCCCTATTCCCATCCACAGGAGCCCGTGCTCGATACGGCCACAGAAACTGCCCAACTCGCAGACAAAACACAATCTATGAAGGAAATTGCTCAACCCAATGTTTCGAAGCTCATGGTAACCACTCTCGCTTTGATCTCTTCATCTCACAACCCACCTCTGCCTCTGTCTCCATCAAAGGTGCCGTTGCCGGCAAGTCCCCCTTCCTCCCCATGTCATTCGGTAGCCCAGCCTCTTCCTTCCTCCCCTGATTATTCCCCTCCCTTGTCGTCTGCCACCGTTTTTGCTAACCCTTTTTCACCAATCTGCACCTCTCTCATCCCTGATTCATTGGCCCAACTAGCTTAGATCAGTAACTACCTCATTCATCTCTCCACCCATCTCCCTCATCACCTCCAAGCTATACAAGAATCCCTCCGACAACAGTATCAATCCAAGGTGGACGTGCTTGAAGTAGACATTGCACCACTTCAGGAAGAAGTGCTTACAGCCAAAGCCAAAGCTAATTCCTTCGAAGAATAGATTTGAAGTCTTCAAGGAGAGTTGAAAGAGAAGGAAGCCATTATTGCAGCACGCGATGATGAGATTATTCGGTTGAATCAGACTGCAATTGACAAAGAGGATGCCATGACAACTTTGGGCAACCTTCTCGAGACCACCCGCGATGATCTATCTCTAGTGGAGCAAAAAGGTCAAGAAATGGCGGACTTAGCCCTACAAGCCACCACTGACTTAAAGAAAGTAACTGAAGAACTCTTTCAGAAAAGTCGCTCTCTGGTAGACAAAATTGGCCGTAACATTCAGTTGAAGAAGGATATCGAAGCTGTTCAAAAAGAGAGGCAAGACTTTTATAAAACTGTGCAGTTCCAGTCTCAAGAGTTAGAGCACCGAGAAAAAAAATTGGGTGTCTAGGACGAAAGACTATCACACATCGATGTAGAATGGCAGAGATGAAGTTAAGACGGGATACTACGCTCGCCAATGATTTTTATCTTTAGGAAGTCTTTTTGCAAAGCTAGGCTGAAGCCTTACTCTCCCAAGTGATCACTGCCAGCTCTGTGCGAACTGATGCACACCTGGTCGAGCCATACATTTTGAAGGACATGTTGGACTCCCTGAAGGAGAAAATTACATGAACCTTTAAACTAGCCCATTCTCTGTACAGACAAGGAATCATTCATGATTCCTAAAACCTTGTAATTTTTCCTACTAGGTTCGAATCCACCGTGCCTGCTAGTGTAAGCCGTCGGAATTATTTCGTATTATTTAGTCGAATCCTTGTAACTAGAATAGTCGCGCACCGAAAGAGTGTGGTGAAATCGTGTATTGTTTCTTTCTAATACAAAGAATATATGCGAAAGCGACGACAAAGAGTTGCCGGCCTGTTCGGTCCGGGTGATGATCTGGAGTTACCTCTGATTTGGAGGTATATTACTTGCAGACTTGTTTGTATGAATCTGTAGTTGAAGTGAATATCAGGTATTATGTTACTGTTTGATGTGAAGTGTGGCGGTATGGTAAAGAAGAAGTGAATGTGCTGCATATAAACTGTGATAATCCTTAGAAACTTTATGCGCTGAAGTGCACTGGAGTCTTTTGCAATTGCGCGGAATTAATTACTGAAGTTGATCGTCAAAAGTTAATTAGTGAATTGGAAAAATATATATAGGGCCTCTGATTTATCAGACCCCTGACCATCCCAAGAACCCGCGTTTAACACAGTATAATTTAAACAGATGTTAGGGTTTTTACATGCATACACATATGCACACACACACACACACACACACACATATATATATATATATACACACACACACACACACACACATGCATACACACACATACACACACGTCACATATACATACACACATATACGTGCTTTAGGGTTAGGGTCTTAGGATTAGAGTTTTTGGCTTCTACATACATATGCACATGCATACACACATATACACATATAAATATGGGCGCATAGCGACGGTTAACGCGACACAATTTTGTAACTATATAATTGCTTCAAGCATCGCAATGAGCATCAAGCATGCTACATTGGTTAAACAATGAAAGCTTCATGTTTGTTTTGACGTGTGAAGCAACATGCATTGCAATGATAGCACTAAGCGTTGCTAAAGCGACAAAATAAAAAAGCATTGTATAAGCGATGCTTTTTTGCATGGCATACATGAGATTAAGAAAGTGCTACTTATATGACACATTTTGAACACACATATACGATAGTTTATCATTAGTTGCATGAAGGTTTTTTGACCAAAAAAATAAAAACATTGGAGGCTCTTCGATCAACATCTACACGCATCTGATTGAAGAGCTCTCCAACGTTCACAATTGTGCTTCACTTATGAGTTGAAACAATTGCTTGCTAAATTGCTCTTTTGTTTAATCTCTATCTTATTGTCTCTCTCTCTCTCTTTGTTTCTCTCCTTTCTACCTCTTTCTCTTTGGATTATCTATCTTTCTCTTTCTTTCTTTCTCTCTCTCTCTCTATTGCAGGTTATTCAAGAAGTTAACCAAGCAAAAAATATGGCTAAATATTGTAAGTACAATTTCCATTCTTTGTATATCATTTGAATTGTTTTATTTTCATTAATTAGCATACTCACACTTATTCATATGCACATATACACTTATACATGAAGATGCACGTTCACACATATACACATATACACATATACACATGCACATATACGCATGCACATACACACACATATACACACACACATACATATGCACATTCACTTACACATACACACACATACACATGTCAAAATACCAAACATCTGAGTCTACTACAGACATGCACTACTCATGAGAAGATGGGTCAAAACTGCAGACAGTAGTAAACACCCATTCTTCTTCCTGCACAAGATTAGCAGACTCTATTTTTGGTGTAGAGGCCTCTGCAACAATCATTCCAGCCTCTTTCTTCTTTGCCTCTTTAGTAGCCAGTTTTGGACAGTTCTTTATGATATGATCATTCCCTTTATAGTACTTACAAAACAATTTCTGCTTTTCATATTTCTTCTCATCTTTATCTTCCTTCTTCAAATGTGCAGAATTAGCACATTTCTGCGTACTAATTGAAGAGCTCCATTTTCCTTTGCCCTTCTGACTAGCCAGGAAAGCTTGATTTGCAACTTGCATAATGGACCTGTTCTTCCTGGACTGATCTTCTTGCAACAGAACAGAGACTAACTCCTCAAATGATAAGGCATTTGGATTGCCTTTCATCATCAATCGAAGAGTAGAAGCAAAACTCTGATATGAATCAGGAAGAGCATTCAAAACGATCTGCACAAGTGAGCTATCTGGTATAACCTCATCAGCAGAAATCAACTATTCCTTCAAGTGTTTGATCTTCATTAGGAAACTGTCCATAGAATCACCTTCATTCATGTGCTCACTCTCCAAGTGTTTTCAGAGGTAAGCAACATGAACCTCATTCCTAGCTTGGTACAATGTGGCAAGTGTATCCCAAGCATCCTTAGCTGTTATGCAAGAGCGAATGTGAGGAATAATGGCACGTTTGACAGATAAAGCTATCAATGCATGTGCCTGGGCATCTCTGCCATCCCAATAAATCTTCTCTGCAGTAGGTGCAGCAAAAACCGCAGCACAAACAGGAATATGCAGAATATCATCATCTTCGACACCTTCTCAATCAGCTTCAGTACCTGTAGTTGTAAGGGTTGCAAGTGTGATAGGATGTTTTTCGACACCCTGCACAATGTTCCATAGTCCTTTTGCAACCAGCACATGCCGCATCATATAAGCCCATAAGGGGTAGTTGGTACCATCCAACTTATCCTCAACAGCCAACATACAAAATACATCACTGCTTTCAGCCATGGCTGGTGACTAAAATACCTTGATGCAAAAAATTGACTATATCTCAAAATGTTGAATAGAATTGCCAGACGAGTTCTGCTAGACCTGTAGCAGATTTTGAGATGCTTACACTGACGAACAAAAACTGGTACATACATTTGGCACAAAAAGATGAAATAGCAAGCGCTATGATAGTGCGTTCGGAGGCCGAAACGAGCTCAGATCGCGATTTTGGCACCACACAGCAAAGTTGTTTTGATCTCGAAAACACACTGAGTATGCTCACCAAAATTCATGCGATTCTGAGACTGCAAATGGAGGAGTGTCGACGGCACCCTAGATGAAGCGAGGACCTACTCTGATACCAATTGTTGGAGTTAGACGTCTGCGAAAGCATGCGAACAACACAAGGAAGAAGAAGAAGCTTGGAGCACAACACACAATACTGAATGTATTACTAGAGAATGTACAAAGATAAGTAGTCCATTAGGGAAATAAGCGTATATTACAAGCCGGGGGAAAAAAACCTCCTAAAGAGGGAAAAAAGTGCCTCGGTGGTCCTAATGTGTTTCACACACATCACTACCTAAATATATCAACACACTTGTATATGTTTATACACATACACATACATATGCACATACGTACATATACACACACATAGACATATATACACATATACATCCACATATGTACACACACATATGCACATACACACTCATACACATTCAGATACATACACATACACATATATATACATGCACATACACACATATACGCATACACTTACACATATACATGCACATACATACATATACACACACATACACATGCACATGCACATGCACATACACATACATACACATATACACTTACACATGCACATGCACATACATGCATATACACATATACAAATGTACATACATACATATACACCACACACACATACACACATACACACCTATACATCCACATACGTACACACATATATGCACAAACACACACATACACATGCATATACATACATATACTCACATATACACATACACTTACATATATACATGCACATACATACATATACGCACACATACACATGCACATATACATACACACATACACTTACACATGCACATGCACATACATGCATATACACACATAAATATGCACATACATACATGCACATATATATATATATATATATATATATATATATATATATATATATATATATATATATATATATATATATATATATATATATATACATAGATACATGCATATAGACACACTTACAC